>JAJHJA010000247.1:0-275000 GCA_021202915.1 Heliconius himera
TAAGTGCTATTCCACTTTTATATATGTATATTTTTTAGAAAATTACAAAGATTTGAACCTCGCGAGATTGAACCCGCGGCTCTTGGAACCGTTTAAGTTCATAATCTTAGTGACAAAAGCGCTCAGGGGCCCAAACGTGCGACTGTGAAAGCGACAGGTTGTGGGTTCGATTGCCACTCGAGGCAATTTATTATTTTTTTTCATATATCATTCCCTCGCTCTGATAATAAAACAAAGGCGAGGCGTTGAGTTCCGCCATTCACCACGAATATCTTCAGAATTCATCAGGAAACTGGGGAACGGAAGTGTCTTAATTTGAACGGAGTGTCTTAACACTAGGTTCCCACTTCCTACACTGCTATTTGCGGGCTACGGTACACAACTAAAAAAAAACTATACAATTTTATTGTTATTATGCTATTATATTATCTTAATGACGATATTGCGTTTTCACTTTCATCAGGTGTCAAAATTAAAATGATCATTTGAAACATGTCACAACATGCAACCTCAAAAAAAAATTATCAACCACGATTTTAACCCTTCACGTTTGAGTGAAAGTTGACACATTACCACGCGTACCTCGCGTACGTTTGTACGTGACCGATTAGATCGTACAAACCCACCAATTTTAACATAATCCAATAAATGTTGACAATTTTGCACTCTATTGTTT
The DNA here is from genome assembly GCA_021202915.1 of Heliconius himera. NCBI lineage: Eukaryota > Metazoa > Arthropoda > Insecta > Lepidoptera > Nymphalidae > Heliconius > Heliconius himera. The sequence continues at coordinate 677 of JAJHJA010000247.1, forward strand.
AACAAAATAAAGACATTATTAAAACTTAAATGTCTTAAAATCGTGACTTTTAAATTGGTACACTTTCTAGTGTGACGGAGGTGTGAAGACGCTTTCCTGAGAAGCAAAAGCTAACGAGTCAACTTACGTAAAGGAACTGTTGTATAACATATAAAATATCATGTAAAGTAAACGACTGATAGTTAGTTGGCGCAGGGCCCCAAGCACATGACACTATACACGACAGGTTGTAGATTCGATTCCCAGTCGAGGAAATTAAATATTTCATATTTTCATTTCTTCGCTCTGATGTCGTAGCAAACCGCCGCGTTGACGTCTGCCTCTCGAATTCGACGGAAAATATGGAACGGAGTGTCTTAGCACTAGGTTCCCTCTGCCTACCATGCTGCGTGCGGGATACAGGGTGCAACTGCTCTTTTTTTCAAGTAAACGACTGATAGACAAATAATCTGTTTCAGGTGATAAAATTAAATATTTAGCCTATCAATATTCAATATAGCGATTGATTTCTGATTTATACACTAATAATATTCAAATGAGTGGGCAGAACTTAGAAAATAGGAGTCACAAATCAAACCCACTTAGGAAATACATACAGATAAAACAACTCTAGTTACTCCACCGACCACAATCATCTCAATCGTCCTCTAATACTGAACCAACAGTCTGGATAGAGATAACTTCCTAACATTAACCCCTTATTATTGTTAAACAAACTTAACTCAATCTTATCAAAACTTACTTGTCTCAACGTCACAAAGTCGATTTTCTAATGATTTCCACAGAAAATCGATATTAAATTGGCATATGAAATACGATTATAGGAATATAGTTAGAGGAGCATAGGCTGTGCGTCCATCGTGTGCTGGACGAGTCATCATTCGAATAATTCGATAATCGCGTCGACGAGGACCGGCTGTGCGCCTGCGCACTGACCTTTGCTTGAACTTTGAACGACTTTTTTTGTTCTGATTCTTGACTTTACGTTTTCTGTCTCATTGTCTCTCTTTTATTTTGAATTTGAATCTAAAATAATAATCTTGAAACACTGAAGTTTACGTTAATAAGTTCTTTGATGTTATACCTTTTAATATTAAAAGGTTTATTTTGAGTGCCTTTATAAGTTGTCTAATAATATTTGAGTTTACGTATTTGATACGTTGTAGACCGAAAAAATGCAAATATTAATTTAAGTAAATATTTCATTTCTTCAAGTGGGAATCAAACCCACACAATCACACACTTGTGCCCCTGCGCCTTAACTGGCCTCAGGAGCAATTATACTATGAAAATTACTTAAACAGTACAACGTAATTTATGACTACATCGATCGATCATCGATGTTGACATCGACGTCTTCTAATAAGAATATCAAAAATATTATGGCAATCTCTCGCACCTCAGTATAATCGACGCAACCACATATTTCACGCCTTGAATGGTAATTTAAGTATATAAGCTCGATTTTAACAACTTATGAACATTAAACGCGCGCTAAAAGTACCTACTATAAGCTAATAATAAAAAATATTTTTTTACATAGAAAACAAGCCACAATTTGATTTGATAGGTCTTATATCCAAAAATCCATATATATAAAAAGTCTGCATAAAAATCTATATTACTTTTAAACTAAAAATATATCGCTGAAGTCATACAATTTTTTTAACAAAATCATAATTATTATTTCCATTAAGATTTCTTTACACCATTTGCAATAGAAACAAAGTACGTAGAGAATTCGTCTAAGAAAAGACAAATTTTATGAAATAATTTGCGTCCAATTATAAGCAGCGTTTTGAAAATTATTACATAAATAATCAAGTACATAATCAATTTAAATAAAAAATGAGTACCAGTAATAGAGGCCAGTCGTGGCGCAGCGGCACGAAGTGTGACTGTAAAATCGACTGGTTGTGGGTTCGATCTCCACTCGAGGTGAAATATTTATTTAAATTTATATTTCCATTTTCTTCGCTCTGAGCTCGTGTTGAGACTAAGCGCGGCGTTGAGTTCTGCTAATTAACTCGAATGCCTCCAGAATTCGGCAGAAAGTGGGGAATGGAGTGACTTAACACTAGGTTCCCTCTGCCTACCCTGCTGTGTGCGGGATACAGCGTGAAGCAGATTTATTGATTTATATATATATATATATATATATATATATATATATTTAGCTCACTGTGCAAAAGCCCAAAGACTCCAAAAACAATACCGCCGTCACCTTTCCATTTCCACACTTAGTACTAGATATACATAGATAGATATCAAACGATATTAGCTTTTAACACCATTCTTTGACTATAAACTGTCACGTTGGATTTATTGAGCGCTGCAATCAGATATTGGCATGTTTCGTGGGAATTCCATTAATTATTAGCATGAGATAACATTGGTATTATAGCAGGTATAAATCCGTTTACGCCTACGAATATTTTACTATTGGAACTTTTCATAATATATCTATCTATTTAAAAGTGAAAAATATTTATCCAAATTTAACAAAATTCTAGTTTGTTTTGGTATGTTTCTATTCCAAGTTGCGCCATTCAGCCTCACAATTTAGTAGATGGGAAACGGAAAAGTCTTCATTGAGAACGGAGTATCGTAAAATCGTAAGGTTCCCTTTGCTTCCCTGCTATCTACAATATAAATTGAAAAAATTATAAAATATTCCATTAAGTACGCATTAACGTCAATCTATTATAATTTATAAATCCATATAATAATAAATATTTAATTTGGTGTTAGCTAACTGTTGCATTTTGATTCAAGCTGATTCCTATCAATATTATGAATTCTTATTAATACAATCATCACAGATACAATAATCTATGAACTATTAATAGATAAATGAAGTTCCAATACAAATTCACACGGATGTCCTAGAATACATATTTAATTGTGATCTCAAGTTATACCGCTGTCAACACAAGCTCTTGTTCCCCATACAAGAGTATAAAGAGTAGTTTTTTGTCCCGTGTCTGTATCCTACACAAAGCAGGATGCAGAGGGAACCTATTGTTAAGACACTTTGTTCCCCATTTTCCGCTGAATTCTAGAGGTGTTGCGTGTTAAATAGCGGAACTCAACGCCACGCTTTGCCTTGACACCAAAGCGAAAAAATGAAGATATTAAATATTTTATTGAGAATCGATGTCGATGTCTATCGATCGTGTTTATAGTCACACTTTGTGACCCTGCGCCACGACTGGCCTCACTGTGGCAATATATTAATTTATATTTTTTACATTTTAGAGTGTAATTTCAAACTTAGGAAAAAAACTAAACATAAAAATCTCCCAAGACGCAGGTTTGAATACCGCTACGTTCAATTTTTCATATGTTTTCTGTAAAGTATTAATTTATATTGATTGTTTTTCATAATACAAGACTCAGCCTAGTTTAGATTAATAGCTGACTACTTCAACTATACTATAAGAAATAGGTTTAAATTTTTTTAATTCAATTTATGAATTGCCCAAAGCCATTCAATTATTTATTAAGTGGACATTTAAATACTATTAAATTTTAATAAATTACAAATTCATTTTTGCCTGTAAATATTTGAATCAATTACTTAGACTTACCAAATAATTTAAGACGTAAACAGATCATAACATTTTCATATTTTAATATTAATAAGCATCGCGTGGTTCAAAATTTAATTATAAAACAGTTTAGCATAATCCTTAAATACTACATAAACTAGACGTATATCTAACTATTAACATCAAAGTTGACTTTTTATCGCTAGAATATCAACAGCGACATAGTGTAATTTTTGTACGTTAGAACTAAAGTTTATATTGCGGGTTCGATTCCCATTCAAGGAATTTGAAAAAAAAAAATTTCAACGCTCTAGTGTCAATACAAAGCGCGGAGTTGAGTTCCGCCACTCAATACTCAATTCCTGCAGAATTCGAGGAAAAGTGGGCAGCGGAGTGGCTTAACACTAAGCTCCCTCTACCTACACTACATGCGGTATACAGCGTGAAGCTGAAAAAACATATTAATAATAAATTATAATAAAAATATTTAGTAAAATAAAATGTAACTTAAAATAAAGTCCTATTATTATTTTTAATTTAAAACCTCAAAATAATCCTGTCTTTAAAAAAAAAATAGTATGTCTTTTTATTTCTTATCTGTCTTAGTCTTATGGACTAAGTGATGTACCGCCTATTATTTTTCCCGCCAATTCTGTACTATAATAGAACAGAATTGGCGGCAAAACCAATAATAGCATAAAAAATATATATTTTTTCAAATATGTACCTCATTTTACTATCCTGTTAGCAGAAAGCAAAGTAAACAACATAAACTAATACAAATTTCGACCTTATTGCATTATCGTATAGTCGAAATTTCTTTAAATAGATATTAGTGGCTAAGATAGGAAGTAAGCTCTATAATCCGTTTATTAACAATGATATCATAATAGCTAAGTTCAATTATAACAATTTAGTTTCGATTGAGTTTTAATATGTCTGATTAATACTTGTTGTTTAATCTTTTTTATAGATTTTTTTATCAGCTTCACGCTGTGTCCCGCACACAGCAGGGTAGGCAGAGGGAACCCAGTGTCAAGACACTCCCAACTTTCTGCTGAATTCTGCAAGCATTGCGTGTTTAGTGGCAGCACTCAATGCCGCGCTTAGCCTCAACACCAGAGCGAAGAAATGGAAATATAAATTTAAGTAAATATTTCATCTCCTCGAGTAGGGATCGAACCCACAACCAGTCGGTTTTACAGGCACACTTGGTGCCGCTGCGCCACGACTGGCCTCCTCGGGTTTTTGATAGTTTTTGTTGCTTTATTTAACCTTTGTTGTAAATGAGAGAGCACAAAAAGTTATGAAATGATTTTCGAAATGTCATACTGATACACGTGTTTGTATTTTTACTATGTATGTATTTAAATGTAATATATATATATATATATATATATATATATATATATATTTATATATTTCTTTTCCTAGTGGAGAAAACATTTTTTAAAACGTTAAAACAAGCATATAAGAATTTTGACGTAGCTTGATGGGAACGTGTGGCTTAGTGATCAGAGCGCTTGGAAGGTTTCCTAGAGGCGAGGCAAGTAATGTAAAAATATGTAATAAAAGTCATCTTCTGTTCGTAAATTTTTATTTTTTAGGAATATTATTTGAGAAGTGCAATAGTAAGTAGCTCGATAAGAACGTATGTCTTAATTGGCTAATACCGCAATTATAATTTTTTTATACATTTTCTTCTAGTCTACAAGTCTTCTTACGCCCAGTATTAATAAACTATCTCCAACGTCAATCTTAGATTGTTTCATACATCTATCTAATCTTTGGATTGGATTTCGTTAATCAATTGAGGCCATTCGAGGCGCAGAAGCAAAAGAGTGCAACTGCAACCTCGACAACTTATGGATTCGATTCCTACTCGGGGAACTAAGTTCCCAGGTTCCCTCGGCTTAGCTTGCTATGAGCAGCATACAGCATGAAGCTAAAATAAATTGAATTAATAAAATCTTTATTTTAACAGTAACACAGTCAGAGCAAGAGCGATCGTGCATCGCGCTACTACGGCTACAGCGTCGATGCGGCCAGTTCCTATGGGTGCATGCGGTGCTTCAACTGAAAGATAACCTCGAAAACTCACAGAGGCCGGTCATCGTATGTACAAATCAAGTATTAAGGTGAGAATTTATCTTTTGATATAGTACCTACTTGTAAAAAAATTCAATCAGCTTTACGCTATATCCTGTATAACAGGTAGGCAGAGGGAACCTAGTGCTAAGCCACTCTGTTCCCCATTTTCCTCCGAATTTTTCGAGGCATTGCGTGTTGAGTGGCGGAACTCAACGCCGCTTTTCTCGGTGCTAGAGCAAATAAGTGAAAATATTAGGAAATAATAATTCATTCCCCGCAGTGGGGACGAACCCACAACTTAAAAATAAAAAGACCTTAAAATAAAAATAAAAAAAAACAACGAATAAATATTTCGTTAGATTATTTCTGTCAATGAAAAAGGTAATTGTATAAATTAAAAAAAATACCTTTATATTAAGTACGCATTCAGTAATATATTTTCGGCTGGGAAATGCTTTATACTAAACTAGTGGACGCGCGCAGCTTCGCCCGCTTATTTGCACTCTTAGGGGCGAATTCTAAAAAAATCCACAAAGCACGCGTTAAATAAAATATTTTAACAGTCTGAATTAAAAATTTTATAAAAATCGGTCGGATTTTAAGATTTTTCCATATAAACTTTAAACCCCTTATTTGAACCCTTAAAATGGATGAATTCTAAAAAACCATGAAACACGTATTCAATGAAATCTTTTTACCAGTCGGAATTTTAAATTTTATAAAAGTCGGTGCTGTATTAAAAAAAACCATACAAACTTTCAACCCCTGTTTCACTCCTTTAGGGTTAAAATTTTTCAAAATCCCTTCTTAGTGGATGTCCAGATTATGAAAATAAACATCTATCCAAATTTCACGTTTCTACGCACAGCGGTTACGGCTGTGCGTGCGTCTTACCTCAGTCAGTCAGGTACTTATAGATATATATAGATAGTCTATGATTTTCTAAAATCTTTCAACTTAGAGTCGATTATCGATATATCAACTTTAACACAACCAAAGTGAACTAGATATCAATATTAATATATCAAATTTGATTTCCTAACTGTTAGTAATGCCTACACAAACATTAGTCGTTAAACTGCGTTTGACCAGCCTCTAAATATTGAATAATAAATCTAAATTAAGCATATCCATGACTATATTTCATAAGAATCAACTAAAACCACAATACAGTTCATTATAAATTAGCATAGATTTGCCTTTGATAAAACATAAATCAGCTTCAAACTGTTATACCATACATAGCAGGGTGGGAAGAGAGAACCTGAGAACCTAGTGTTAAGACACTCCGTTCCCCACTTTCCGCTAGTTCTGGAGGCATTGCGTGTTGAGTGGTGGAACTAAGCGCCGCGCTTTGCCACGACACCAGAGCGACGAAAATATAACTGTAAATAAATATTTCACTTCCTCGAGTGGGGATCGAACTTACAACCAGTCGATTTTACAGTCACACTTTGTGCCTCTGCGCCACGACTGGCCTTTAATGTGATAAAACATAATTTGACAGTAATACGTAGAAACCATTACACGTATATACATAATTGATTGACCGCCTATACAAAATTGTCTACTAAATAACGCGAAGCAATTTCGCAAGTAACATCTCACTCGAGTTGAGTTAAGTTATGGGAAGTAAATCACGAAAGCACTCAAAACATCGTACATAATAACCGATTCCATCGGAATCTCTTATTGCCCATTAATACAACGAAACCATAGCAATCTAGCGATCGAGGGTAAAATCACTTCATCTTTCCCGCTTCACGCAATTATTTAAACCACGTATATATCTATATATGTACGTATTACATGCATAAATGTATGGACGGGAAGACGTGAAAATTGGGCTTACGATTAGTTACCTACAGAGATGTCTCACTTCGGTGGATGATGTATGGGGAAATGTAATATGAGGGTATTTGGTTGTTTTATGTTTAATTATATTGTAGGTATAACTATTTTTATATAAAAAGAATCAAATAAATCTGCTTCACGCTGTATCCCGCACACAGCAGGGTAGGCAGAGAGAACCTAGTGTAAGACACTCCGTTCCCCACTTTTTGCCGGATTCTAGAGGCATCGAGTGCTAAGTGGCAGAACTCAACGCCGCGCTTTGCCTCGACACCAGAGCGAAGAAAATGGAAATATAAATTTAAGTAAATATTTCATCTCCTCGAGTGGGGATCGAACCCACAACCAGTCGGTTTAACAGTCACACTTTGTGCCGCTGCGCCACGACTGGCCTCAAACAACAACTCAGCTTTATAGATATTGTTTTATTTTTTTCTTTAATTTATTTCTATATATTTCTTCTATCGTGCAACTGTTAGAGCATATTATTTACAATTTCCTGACAGCGCTGAGTTCTGCCACGAAGGAAGAATCGAGAGAGAAGAGATAGGAACGGAGTGTCATTAGGTTTTCAAGTTCCCTCGGCCTACCTTGCTTATTTGCAGGATGCAGCGGGAAGTGGAAAAAATCATAAAACCTAATTTAGACGATTAACACAGTAAAAGTATTAATGGAAACGGAGTATCATAGCACTAGGTTCCCAGGTTCCCTCTGCCCACCCTGCTATATATGGTATGCAGCGTGAAGCTGAAAAAAAAACCTAAGAACTCATATAGACGTATCGATGATTTACACAATAATCAAATAAAACTTTTATACGACGTTGAAGGTAAACGCAAGTGCATTCGACAGAGAATATAAATTTTTAGAACTGGCTTTTAAAGTTTAATGCGCAATCAAAATATATCATCGCGGTGGTAAATATTGCTTGGTCTGGGTCCGAGCTGGTTTTTTAGCCGATGTAAAATGTAAAAGTGACTTGTTGAATTGTTCAACAAAAAATATATATATATATATATATATATATATATATATATATATATATATATATATATATATATATAAATTTTGTTTTATGTTTTGTCTGTATTTATTAATTTTTTGTTAACATATTTATTATAGGTTGGACATTATGTTATTCGAGTAGTTACTTTATTATGAAGTTAGTTAATGTTTTTTGATTAAAATACGTTGTATTATGTCGGATCAACGTTATATGAGGCCAGTCGTGATTCAGGGGTAGCAGTGTACGACTGTGTGACAGGTTGTAGATTCGATTCCCACTCTTTCTTTGAGTTCTTTGATTTTATTTATACATTTTCTCAATTTCTTCGTTTTGGTAAGGTTAAAGTTGCGGGTAATGGAAATATTTTATTGTGAACAGAGTGCTTACATTACAGACTGTAACATTAGATAGTTTCCTATGCCTGCACTTCTATGTGCAGAATACACCGAGATTAAAAAAAATAAAATAAAAGATTATCATAAGTTTTAAGATATCTATATAAATTAGATATCAACGCGCTTAAAGCTGTGTTGGGTTAAATTGAATAGAATTATAAATAAAATGCTTTAATCATATCGTTTGAATAAGACGAATTTTAATCAGATTTAAGATATTTTTTTTTAACAATATTTTATTTTATTTTTATTTATTAAAAAAAAAATTAAATTAAATTAGCTTCACGCTGTATCCCGCACACAGCAGGGTAGGCAGAGGGAACCTAGTGTTAAGACACTCCGTTCCCCACTTTCTGCCGAATTCTGGAGGCATTGCGTGTTGAGTGGCAGAACTCAACGCCGCGCTTAACCTCGACACCAGAGCGAAGAAATGGAAATATAAATTTAAGTAAATACTTCATCTCCTCGAGTGGGATTCGAACCCACAACCAGTCGGTTTTGCAGTCACACCTCGTGCCACTGCGCCACGACCGGCCTCAAATTTTTATTTTTTATTTTATTAATATCATAAGACATATGGTATTATACAATAAATATTTATATTATAATATACCTTATCATATTGGACGAATCACTTGTGGCGCACAATTAGTTCGTCGGCAAGTTGTGGATTCGATTCCCATTCAAGTGGGAAAGGGTAATGTCTAAATGGGAAACTTGTTTACATAGTGTTAAGATACTCCGTCTTAACACTAGGTACACAAAATTCCTCTGCTTTTCCAGCTACGTGTAGGATACAGCATGAAGCTCAAAAAATAAATGGTAACTTCAAAAAGCTTATAATATTCAAGTTAAAGAGTAAATCAGAATATTTAGATATCATCACCTATAATTTAAATTCCATAGCAGTTAATGCTTACAATCAATAAAAAATACTTATTTATAATGGCTTAAGTACGTGTTAACAACTCGTAAAGAGTAGTTATATAATGACGAAGCCAGAGGCTATATATTCCTAAAGATTTTAAATATAAGATTTTCTAGTTATTCATCTTTTATAATCTATATCTATATTTAAATAAAATTTTAACTCTTCGCTGTCTGTAAATGGAAGATATATGAGAAATCTATTATCGGGGGCCTTTATTAATAAATTACGTTAACGTAATAGAACACAAAACAGTGTCTCTTTTTTATTGTTCTAATCTTATAATTTCTCTATTGATTTAAATGCAGCTATCACTGTTTTAAAATGAAAAAAAAAACTTGAAAAAGCCCCTTAATTTACTGTGTGTCAATTTCCGATTCATAAAAAAAAATTTATGTCAATATAAAGAATTGTATTCAACAATATAGCTACAAAATAAGTGAAACTTTAGCTATCACTTTTAATTATTATTATTATTTTAAACAATCTGATGAATATTTTTAAAAATGATAACGAAAATAATTCAGTTTCAGTTCAACACGATGAGAAGTCACATTGATTACAGTAATAATCTGGAATTATAACCATAATTTTAAATTTAATATGTAATTACATGAAAATAACATGTAAATATTGCGATTTACTCAAGTATGTTAATATGTTGTATGGGTAATTTGAAGATGAGCAATACTCGCTCAACCATGTATCTAACCATGGTATTTAAATGTATGAAGCACATACAAAGATAAAAGATAACCTGATAGGTTAAGTTAATAAATTATTTTTCCTATTGCACAGTAAATATTGTTGAAATTAAAAGTAAACATTAAAAATGTGAAACAAAATAATGTTTCCTATAGAGCAAAGTATTTAATAATATATAAAATTTGGATAATAGAGGCCGTCGTGGCCCAGGAGCACAAGTGTGTGACCGAAACGCGACGGTTGTAGGTTCGATGCTCGTATTGAATTATTATATCTTATCAGAATCAGCTTCGCGCTGTATCCCGCACACAGTAAGGTAGGAAGAGGGAACGTAGGGTTAAGACACTCCGTTCCACACTTTCTGCCGAACTCTGGAGGCATTGCGTGTTGAGTGGCGAAACTCAATGCCGCATATATATATATATATATATATATATATATATATAAACGTTTTTTAACTATTAGTACTAAATATATATATATATATATATTTATATATATATATATATATATATATATATAAATATATTTATATATATATATATATATATATATATATATATATATATATATATATATATATATTTAGTACTAATAGTTAAAAAACGTCTCAGTGGTATATTCAGTACTAATTGTCTTCAATGCATCTTCTTTACACTAACTTATCAGTAGGAATTTTGAAAAATAACTGTCATAATTTAAAACGATCGTTTACAAACTTCCCTATAGAGAGATCAATACTAGATGACTTCGAGATGACAACACCTTTACTATTTGCCACAAATATATATTTAAACTGTAGTTTACGAATAGAAACTTATAATACATTTTAATAAAAAGATTTGAAATGAACTGCGGAAATACGATGCATACTTTTTTTTATTATTTTATTTTTGTATATATATTTTATTATATGAAAATATCCATTACTTAAAATTAGATTTTAAAGACTTTTAGATCTGTTTTATATCATACTCTAAATACACACTATATTTCATATTTAACTGTTTGGTCGCATCTTTTATTTTTGCAAACCGCAAGGGAGCATAAAGAAATTAAAAAAAAAATAAAATTAGCTTCACGCTGTATCCCGCACACAGCAGGGTAGGCAGAGGGAACCTAGTGTTAAGACACTCCGTTCCCCACTTTCTGCCGAATTCTGGAGGCATTGCGTGTTGAGTGGCAGAACTCAACGCCGCGCTTAACCTCGACACCAGAGCGAAGAAATGGAAATATAAATTTAAGTAAATATTTCATCTCCTCGAGTGGGATTCGAACCCACAACCAGTCGGTTTTGCAGTCACACCTCGTGCCGCTGCGCCACGACCGGCCTCATTCCTCCTCAAAGAATTTTGCCATAATACGTTTATATTTCGTATTTCAAAGTAAATTGTGTTGTTTTTATTTATTATTTAAAAAACCCACTATTTTCGGTGAAACCGACAAAACAGTTTCAGAGCGATTGCAAATAAAACCTACTTTTGGCGTCCATCGCGAACCCATAGTAAAGTAACAACGAATAAATATTGTAAGGGGTGATTTATGTAGCAAAAGCACCTCGATCCGATGCTCCTATCGGGATGGTTTGAAATATGCCCGCACAGCCATTGTGATGTGAGAAACGGTGTTTAACAAGCACCGGGCACCGAACACCGAGCTTTCTTGATCGATGGCAGAATTTACTCCCAACAATATTTTATAGCGTGAAAATGCACTAAAACACCTGATTCCTTGGAATGCTAGATCTATCTTGTTTGTATACGGCGAAGCGTTTACCTCGCCTCGGCGAAATAACCACCTTTATTATAGATTCAATATGCATTCTTTGTTTATTAATAACAAGCCCGCTAAGATTACATCTATATTTTCTACTTTCCAATTACTATACGGCCATTTTAGAGTCTGTAGTAGCTGCTGGAGTTTCTTACTTAAATATTAGAAATTATTAAAGTAAACATACGAGACATTTGCAAAAAGACAAATCAGAATATCGATTCTAAATGAAAAACGGCATCGTAGTACACCCCTTAGTGTATTTGAATTTATCACAACAAGCCTAAGGCTATTACCGCGACTATTAATTTAATAGATAATTCCGAACAAGCACATTATGTACAGCGGTGACTAAGACTTCAAATTAATCGTCAGAAGGCGCCCGAGATAGTAAATCTAAATTAATACCTGTGTGAGTGGGTGACGAGAGTGACCGGAACCTTCGGAAAGTACGTAGATAGGGGCGGTTTGTGAACTATTCGGTTTTGATCTTAATTTTATGTGTTTTAGTTAGATATGTATATAGCTGTATATTTTTAAAAAAATAAAAAATAAATCAGATTCACGCTGTATCCCGCACACAGCATGGTAGGCAGAGGGAACCTAGTGTTAGGACACTCCGTTCCCCACTTTCTGCCGCATTCTGGAGGCATTGCGTGTTGAGTGGCAGAATTCAACGCCGCGCTAAACCTCGACACCAGAGCGAAAAAATGGAAATATAAATTTAAGTTAATATTTCAACTCCTCGAGTGAGGATCGAACCCACAACCAGTCGGTTTTAAAGTCACACTTCGTGCCGCTTCGTGGCACAAGCGCGTGACTGTAAACGTGACAGGTTGTGGATTCGATTCCCACTCGAGGAAATTAAATGTTTTCATTTCTTCGCTCCGGCATCGAGGCAAAAGCAATTCCTGCACTCAAAACACAATGTCTCCAGAATTGAGCGGAAAGTAGGCAGCGGTTAAAAAAACTTTAATATGTCTTAACATTCGAAGTGCTAATTGATCGAAGTGAATTAGAATGAATGATCGAAGTGAATTAGAACAAACATACCTTGACTAAAGAAAAGGTTAACCAAGCAATAGTTAAATTCACATCTACTTGAACCACTTTTTTAAACTTGATAGTTTATACAATATATTCAGTCAGCTCGAAAGCTCACATGCATTGTTCGCGGAATTGCGTCATTTGTCACGTTTCTGCGCATGCGCTTGCGCAACTTACTCGCGTCTCTTCGTGCTTTCCACTGACAAATGCTCTAGCTTCAGTAACACTAACTATCATATATTTAAATACTAACTAAACCTTTTAACTGTCATTACAACATTACATCACGGGAAATTGCCTTCATTTTAAATCATCTCAACAATCCCGCCAGCATTTCTCTGGGATAATTACAAACAGCTTATAATTGTATTTATTTAAGTCCTCGCTCCATCTTATTCATTATGTCAGCATAACCTTTAAAGGAAGTTTTATTACGGAACGCCTTATACGTTGTGACGTCTTAATAAATCCATAGGAGTTGTAGGTTCTACACATGCAGCCCAGTGCGGTGGACGACAACAAATTGTCAACAAGGCGGCCGCGTGCGTCAAGTTCCTGAGATTTATGCGTTTGAACGATACGGACTCACAAATTGGAGGACGGTTCGAGTACCAGATCCAAATTCTATTAAATCGGTTATGCATAACAAGTCCTTACATTACTATTCTAGCCGAAAGAAATAAGAATTTTCAATGAACATCCAAACTGTATTATTTAACATTTTAAAATGTCTGTTTATCGTATTGTTTTAAGTTGGGAAACAAGAGTAAGAGCTTTTTTTCTCTTATTTTGTATTTGCCTTCACAAAAACTGCTGGTTGAGTTTGCAAAAATAGAACAGTATATTCAGGTTGTAGCATAGGGCCAAAGGTTGCAACTTGTTATAGGGGGAACGGACCTTAATTATACTATTACTATGCGATACCGCAGCTGCAAGCCAGGCAAGATTTCTTCCTAAACACACGCAATTCATAATGAAAATTATTATAACAGCCTCCTACAAACAGAATGACATTATAATTGACGTCATATATAGTGAGTAACAGGCTACTATAATATCCTATCATGTATCAAAGTACAATGAAATAAGTTAAATTTTCTTTCTTTGTTCGTTCTTTCTTCAAAAATAATTTCGATTTAGGTAGGTGCTTTGCTAAAAACAATATTTTTTTCAGCTTCACGCTGTATCCCGCTTATAACAGGATAGGCAGAGGGAACCTAGTGTTAAGATACTGCGTTCCCCACTTTCTGCTGTTTGCGTGTTGTGGCGAAACCCAACGCCGCAGTTTTGCCTTGGTACCAGAACGAAGAAATGAAAATTTCAATAAATAATAACACATTCACCGACTGGGAATCGAAGCCACAACCGACATTACAGTCACACGCTTCTGCGCCACGATGACCTCGAACTATGTAATATTAAATCAAGTTTAATTCAAGAAGGTCAAGTTCATTATGCAGGACGTGTGTATGCGCTCGCTTATCCATCTTACCCTTTGATTCTTAGTTATCTTCGAATAGTAAACGATTTGTCGTCGTCCAAAACATATTGAAAGTTTCATCTTGGTACTGTCACTCACAAAAATGTTAATAGGACATTAATAGAAATCAATTACTACACAGATAACATCTTTCTTTCTTTGAGGCCAGTCGTAGCGCAGAGGTACTAAGTGTGACTGTAAAATCAACTGGTTGTGGGTTCGATCCCCACTCGAGGAAATGAAATATTTATTTACATTTATATTTTCATTTGTTTGCTCTGGTGTCCATGTAAAGTGTGGCGTTGAGTTCCGCCACTTAGCGTGTTAAATGCCTCCAGAACTCGGAGGAAAGTGGGAAACGAAGTGCTTAACACTAGGTTCCCTCTGCCTACCCTGCTATGTCCGGGATACAGCGGGAAGCTTATTTTTATAACCTATTTCCATATAAATATAAGAATAGGAAGATATTTAGGAAGTTTATCCATTATTAGAGGAAAATAAACTAATTGTTGGTATAACTTTGTACGTACGTACATTTTTTGCTAGTGTAGTGCCTAAAATGAAAAGTTATTAACATGTTTTATATATACATGCCTTAGCTTAGATGTAACTAAATACAATCGACTATGAGTTTCAAATAACGGAACTGTCTTAATGGGAAAGGAGTGTCTCAACACTAACTTCCCAAGTGGAGATATAAAATATAAACATTAAACTCTTTACTACTATACTCCCCATGGTGGAGTAGAGATGATGCCAAAACAATATAAGTGTTACTTTATGTAAAACTTATGCATTTTTCTTAAGATATAAAATTTTCCTTAAAACTTTACTGTATTTATGAGATACCACCTCTTAAACATCCTTATCGGCGTTGCTTTTGTTTTACAATAGCTGACATTAGTCATATTTAAAGTTCAGAGACATTTTCCCCGCGACAGTATCTATAGTCCAGGACTCGGTCCAACTATGTGACATTTCCCCGCATCCACTATCTAAAAGGTTGTTTCAAAGCTTGAGTTAAAGTTAAAGGTCACGTAAGAACAAGAAGTTTAATACTACGATGGCGACAATTACACATGAAACAGTATTAAGAAATAAGTATCTATTGTTAGGTAAACTGAACCTACGATATCTACTAAGGTGTTGCATAGTCTGTATCTCTACGATGCTAGATAAGCTTAATTAAAAAAAATGCAATGCTATCCAAACAAACCTTAAGGCAGTCAGAATAGATTTGTTTTCAGTCTCACGCGTGTTGACAGGCGAAACTCAATGCCGCGCTTTACCTCAACACCAGAGTGAAGAAATGAGAAAATTATTATAAATATTTTATTTCCTCTAGTGGAAATCGAATCCACACTTGTGACGAGCCTGAGAGCAGAATAGAACTTAAAATTGTTAGTGAAACTCCAACATAAACTTTAACAGTATAACGATTATAGGCTTTATCAAAGGAAATAATTTACCTCGACCGTAGTCCTTTACATAGCCCGTATGCATTGTAAAATAATTTTCACATACAAGGCGCAAAAGCTGGCGGCACTACTTAATATAAACATTAAACTTTAGTGGTCCCCATTCTCAGTTTCTACTAATGGGTAAAGCATGTAACAAAGTCGCAGATATGGTGATATGCGATTCTTACTTACAATATTGATGTTTCATTATAAGCACATTCTCACATTTACGTTTAGAGGTGCTTAATGTCTTTTTTTATCTTTGAGTTGTTAGTTAAATTATTTTTTTCTTATAGTACCAAAAAAGACACTTACTATAAATAAAATAAATATATAAATAAAAGGTGAACCGAAATAAACGTCTTACATAGCTAACTATATATGAAATAAAAAACGCACGAGATTTAAATCCACAATCGTCGCGCGCAATACGGCGTTCATATAGTTCCAATCCTGAAATATTAGTTATACATCAAGAAATTATTTTAAACATTATTTTATACCTATAAGGCTGTTTTTTTGCACTATTAATAGATATAATATTTTAACTTTCTTTTTCAACAGTGAGCAAGAAGCAGCAGTGATGAAAGCAAACCCTTGGCTGTACCACTATTATGCAGTTCAGTCGAAATTGCACTACGGGCTGGCTTACGAGGCGGCCACCAGAATGTATGGGCCACCCCCACCAGACATACAAGTGTATCCCACAAATATACAGTATACAGCACCACCAGTCTGTATGAATGGAAATCAACCAGTGGCGATGCCAAATTCTACTGTACAACCTCATATACCACACATTCCACCGCATTTAACTCCTATACATTATGCCTATGATAGGCATGATAATGGACCAGTCGACTACTCCGTGTCCCTTCAGGAAAACAGGTAGAAGGCTTTAAACGCTTTTTTTTTAAATAAAAATAAATTAGCTTCACGCTGTATCTCGCACATAGCAGAGTAGGCAGAGGGAACCTACTGTTAAGACACTCTGTTCCCCACTTTCTGCCAAATTCTGGAGGCATTGCGTATTGAGTGGCAAAACTCAACGCCGCGCTTTGCCTCGACACCAGAGCGAAGAAATGGAAATATAAATTTAAGTAAATATTTCATCTCCTCGAGTGGGGATCGAACCCACAACCAGTCGGTTTTACTGTCACACTTTGTTCCCCTGCGCCTCGACTGGCCTCGTGATCCTGGCCTGATTTTTTTTTTATTTATCATATATAATAAATTAAACACATGACCTCGATATTTACAACAATATTTGCTGTATTATTTATACTAACATTCTATACTTGGGTAGAAGTTTAGTAGATTATGATAAAATACCCCAAGTTTAACTTTAGATTTCTATTCCAGGTACCATAACCTGCGTGTAGAAGACACACGACAACCTAATGCAAAACGAAAAAAAACTGAAGATAAAACGCCCATCACTAACATATCCCCTCACATAACATCTAATGGTGACACATTAGTAGCGACAGCTACAATAACCAATCGAAGACCTGGTTCCAAGAACTATAATATAACAGAAACCGAGATGGATCAATGGAATCCAAGCCCTACGTGGTCAGAGTCAGCGCTCCAAAAAGTTCCTGATGTTTGTCATCAAGACTTAGCGCCTTATGTTACTACAACCCCTCCGACTCCTTCAGGAACCCCTTCAGCGTACACCCAAAACTATCACACATTCGTCTTCGATTGGTCTCCAGAACAATATGTTCCACACACAAATAGATGTAGTACAGTCACAACGGAAAGTTCCTACCATTGGAATAGGGTTCAGAGGGCGTTCGCAAATGATGGGGAGGAATGCACCAGAATACGAGTCAAAACACCTGATGCTATTAGAGATGAAAATCTTAGAAGGCCTATAGGTATTGATAAATGTGAACTTTTAATGTATTTTTAAATGTTAAAATAAAAATTACCTTCACGCTGTATCCCGCACACAGCAGGGTAGGCAGAGGGGACCTAGTGTTAAGACACTCCGTTCCCCACTTTCTGCCGAATTCGGGAGGCATTGCGTGTTGAGTGGCAGAACTGAACACCACGCTTAACCTCGACACCAGAGCGAAGAAATGAAATATAAATTTAAGTAAATATTTCATCTCCTCGAGTGGGGATCGAACCCACAACCAGTCGGTTTTGCAGTCACACCTCGTGCCGCTGCGCCACGACCGGCCTCAATGTTTTTAAATGTTTGTTCTAAATAATCTTTTTTTAGCTTCACGCTGTATCACTTTCCGTTAAATTTTGGAAGCATTGCGTGTTATATGGCAGAACTCAACGCCGCGCTCTGCCTCAACACCAGAACGAAGAGATGAAAATATTAAATATTTTATTTATTCGTGTGGCAATCAAACCCACAATCTGTCTCGTTTAAAGTCACACGCATGTGCCCCTGCACTACGATTACCTTCAAAATAATTTTAAATACTTTAAATTATAAATTTTGTTCCAGATCGTCCACACCCCGACTCACCAAATGCAAAGAAACCAGCATTATAACTATCATTATATTGTTTAGAATATAAATATAGAATAATATATTGTTACCTTATACTCTTAGTTGTTAACTACCCACATGAGGTAAGCGTTCTGGAACTCTCCTGTGATGTGTTTATTAAGAATTTGTAAAATAGCGTGTACAAACTCAATGTCACATTAAATGTGAGGAATTAGTATAATTATGTATATTTTATGTAAATAAATTAATAAAATTTAGTTTAAAAGACAGCATCTGTCTCTATTTCTTGTGCAATTCTCAATTTTTCTTGTATTTAGTGTATAGTATTAAAGTATTTGGTAAATTGTAGTGATCCGGCTTTATTAGTTTGAATTTCAAAACTTAAACAAAAAATATAATTTAAAATATAATATCAGAAATAACTTTCTAGACTGTAAAACCGACTGATTGTGGGTTCGATCCCCACTCGAGGAGATGAAATATTTACTTAAATTTATATTTCCATTTCTTCGCTCTGGTGTCGAGGTTAAGCGCGGCGTTGAGTTCTGCCACTCAACACGCAATGCCTCCAGAATTCAGCAGAAAGTGGGGAACGGAGTGTCTTAACACTAGATAGACATTTGATTAATTTCGAATTAATTAACTATGAATAAAGGCACGAAATTCTTTATATTATTGGGCCGGATCACAGATTTGTTAAATAATCGTTGAAACTTCGAGATTTATACTTCATAATTTTTATGAAGCAATTTATTGCAGTAACAATTTCGTTGTTTTATACGATCACTGTCCTACCCGTCCAATATTTTAAAATTATAATTTGTATAGGTTTTTAAGATTATTTAAATAATATTGTAAAAAATATTCTAAAGAAGACAGGTTTATATTATTAAATAATTGTTAATGGCAAAGGAGAATTTAAATTAAAATTGATTATGAAAATAAAGGAAAATATTATTAAAAAACAGTCTTTTTTTATTACAAATGTGTTTATTAAACGATTCGTGGTTTACACGGTAGGTATAATAATTTTCTACTTATTTTAGACATAACTAATTTTATTTTAAAAAACGTTCTATTAATTAAGTGTTTTCTGATAAATGTAAAATATAATTTTTTTTTTACTTTACAAATATGTAGTTTAGAGAAATAAGTGTCTCTCATATATTGATATTTCGTATAATTATTCAGTGAATAATATAAAACTAATCAAACTTTAATATGTAAATTATCTATTCAGGTCTAAGACGCATATTCCTTAACAAACAAAGATCCCTCGCGGTATCCTTCCTACCATACGGAGTAGCCAAATCATACAGTCTTAAAATCAGTGCAATATTAAAATTTTCTGGCAAAGCTTTTATCAACGTAGGAACAATTTCACTTGGCATCTTCTGCAACACAACTTGAGCTCTCTCTTGTCCACATTGTACGGCATATACCAAAAATTCGAAAATAAACTGAGTTTGGGGTGTAACATCCCCGTTTTTCCCTGCTAATTGTAAAAATGACTTATACAATACATCCAAAGCTGTCTGTAAAGGCTCTCGAACATTGGTCCCTGGGACGCTCTGTCCTTGTGAGTAATACATTGAATCAGAAGAGTTGTCATTTAGCCTTCTTACTTTATTTGAAGAACACATTGCATCCAAATCTTCTGAATCATCGTGTCGACGCTTCCTAGATGTTGTAGATCTAAACGTAATACTGCTTTCAAGCGCCGCGTAAACAGCATATACGCATAATTTAGCCAATATTGCCGATTGTGGTTCAACTAATTCATCACATAACTTGGCATTATACAAATACTGCGGCAGTACATGTGTTAAGAGGGCTTCAGTACACTTTTCAATATCTAAGTAGAACATCGCCAAGACAATGTCCACAGATCTATCTAAATCGTCTTGATATCTGAATTTAAGAGTTTCCTTGATGAGATTAGTCACGAACCATACAGGACCAGCTGTATTTAAAAGACTTTTCACAATATGTGTTGCATCTATGTGTAAGTATCCTCGAGTTTTAACATCATCCCACACTGTATGTAGTTGCTCTAGAATAGGTTGACGAGAAACAATACAATGTGAAAAAGGTAATATCTTAGGTTTAGGCAGTACTGGAGGATGAATGTCATATTGCATTTTTCTTATAATCTGACACATTAACAGAGCCCTTTCTTTGAAGTTATCAATTTGACTTAATTCAATTTCACTCGGGGCTGATGAAAATAGCTGTACCATATTTAAGGGTTTAATGAATGCTTCCTGATGGACAATGTTCATGTAAGAGCACAACCAAACTGAAGCACATACTGCTAGGGAGGCCATTTTCTGTCTCATTGAATCCAACATTCTCTTAACATCCGTAGAGGAAATTGAACCTTGTTCCCATGCAAATAAAATCTCTTTCACAACACCTGCCACATTTGTGCACAAATCATGTGGTTTTAAATTAGTATTTTTAAAGTCAAAGTCTGAAGCACTGAGGTGATGAATAATAATGTCTACTAATTGAGAATCACATTTCTGTAAAATTTGATCAGGTGATTTATATACACCTTTGTGTGCCATACAGTCCTTAACCCACAGTTCAAAAAATGAATCTCCATTTTCATCAAGAACAGCTTCAGCTCCATATTCTTGTACAATAGAGCACAATATTAAAAATGATATATCAAATATGTAGACTTTAGATTGTGATGCTCCTTTTTCACTGGCTGTCAGGAGAGCGAATTCATTAAATTTTATTAATCTTGATGCAAATAATTTTAATTTTCCCTCTACTGTGGCAACAGCAAGTATAGTATCTAATGTAGTTCCCCCAACAATTTGGCATAGCATTGGGTACAAGGAATCCTGAGTTTTATGAAAATCACCTCCCATAGTTTTAAGCATACCGGCCAATGTTGGCTCTGCTCGAGTTATGAAAGATGGAACTGAACCTTGTAAGCCAGTTGGTTCTAGTTTTTGTAGCTTAACATCTTTGCTTTCCCTTTTCTGACTAAAATAAGCCAACTGAGTTTCTGATACAACATTCAATTTCACCAAAGGTTCCAATAGTGAAACAATACTGTTGCAAGAATTCTTGGCATCAACAACATCTAGCAAGGGAGTGCCTTGTAATAACTTTTCAAATGCTTCGATTACTTCTGCCGATGAGTCTCCTTCTTTATTACTGGTGCCACAGATATTATGAATATAGCTTATGATTTGTGGTAATTTAAGGAAAGTAAAAGCTGCCCACAGAGCCTGTTTGGAAGCATCCTTACTAGCATCATTTAGCGAAATGAAACATGCTCTTATCAACTCACAGTATAGTCTTGATAACGGGTAAGCCTTAATTCTTTGTATCATTATCAATTGTCCAGAAAGTTGATGTATATCTGCACTTGGATTTGCCAAAACATTTACAGCTATTAATGCTTGTAAGCAATGAGTTACAGCTTCTGGTTTGTTGTTCAATGGAGCAATTTTGTCTATATCCATATTACAAATCTTTTGCAAAGTTTCATGGATTGTAACTGGAGCTTTGAACTGTGTATTCATCATCATAAAAGCTGTTATCTCTTGACATTTCTTTGTGACTTCATTATATTCATCAGAATCATTTTGCTTTGCTAAATAAAACATAGCTATAAGAAAATCTGAATTCACTATTGAAGTTAATAGTAATGTTGATTTTTCAAGTAGTTCTTGACTCTGTATCGGATTAGAAGATGGATATTTACTTAATGAATAGTGATAGACTTGCAGTAGCCAAAAAATGATTGATGATACAGCAAACGCCAGTATTTCCTCTTCCATTTTACTACGGCATGTTATGCTGTCAAGAAAACTCTCGAGGAACTCCAATAAACTTAAAATGCAATGAGGTTTATGGAAAGCGTCAAACTTGGCTATCCTTTGCAATACTGCGGCGTATGACACTAAATGAGACGCTAAGGAATGCTTGAGATACGAAATAACTAATTGATTAGCTCCGCAGCCAACCATGGCCTGTTGGAGAATACAATCAGCCAGGTTATACAAATCTCCGCTAACTCCTCTTGGCAGAATAGTTTTAATATTTATTCCCCATTGTATATCTGTCCACCTTTCACGCCAAGCTTTTAAAATTAAAGCTTTAAGCGAACTTGTTTTACTTGTAATTTTTGATGCATCCATTTTCACCATGTTTATTAAGGACCCCACAAATCAAAGTCTTGTTGTTTAATGGTTCATAACTGAATATTACACTTTAAACTAAGTTAATAGTAGAAATTAAAGTCTTAATCTACTAAATTTCTTTTAAACAACACTGTTTACCCATAATCACAATTTACAAATGTGACGTTTGTAAATCATACAAAGTCAATTTTGTCACAGATTATTTATAACTTAGTCGTATATTCAAGAACCAAATATGGGATAAATCATACATGTTATTTTATTTAATGATTGAGTATTTAAAATAAATATGGTATGTTTAATTAAAATGTGAAAATAAACATTAAGAGAAAAATATTCTTACTGAATTCATTTGGAATTCAGCTATAAAATGTCAATGTCAAAGTCACATGTAGAGTTAACTGTTAGTAAACAGTACTAATATCGTTTAAACTAGGCTTGTGTCGATCGGTCAATCTCCGTGATTG
This sequence comes from Heliconius himera, assembly GCA_021202915.1. Classification (NCBI taxonomy): domain Eukaryota; kingdom Metazoa; phylum Arthropoda; class Insecta; order Lepidoptera; family Nymphalidae; genus Heliconius; species Heliconius himera. Next base: position 24,073 of record JAJHJA010000247.1, read on the forward strand.
ATATCGATCTCGAACAGTTGTAACAATGAACCGGTTCATATGATTCGTTCATTTGAACGATTGGATTGATGTATTCAGACTGACTTTTTTTTTATCAGCACTAGCAAAATGCACTAGCAAAAATGTCTACGGACCAAATGTCTCTGACATTTGGTCCGTAGACATTTTTATAAATAAAATAAATTAATTAACTTCACGCTGTATCCCGCACACAGCAGGGTAGGCAGAGGGAACCTAGTGTTAAGACACTCCGTTCCCCACTTTCTGCCGAATTCTGGAGGCATTGCGTGTTGAGTGGCAGAACTCAACGCCGCGCTTAACCTCGACACCAGAGCGAAGAAATGGAAATATAAATTTAAGTAAATATTTCATCTCCTCGAGTGGGGATCGAACCCACAACCAGTCGGTTTTGCAGTCACCCCTCGTGCCGCTGCGCCACGACCGGCCTCGCATTACATTACATTACAGTAGACATTTTTATTTTATTATTATTTATATTTTCTCATCATATGTATTAATTACATTATTGTTTTTATATTAATTACATTATTTTTTACTTTATATTTAATGGATCGCAGTATTTGGTAATAGTGATCAGGGCTTTTGGTTTAATGATTTACTGATTACTTTTGATTTACTGATTTATAAACGCATTAATATTTTTTTTTATCTATCATTTAATATTCGTTGTTTTATACTATGTAACTTTTGTACTTTTAATATAGCGCCATCTATCGAATCCTTACCTATTTCCATACAGCCAACAGACATCGCCATCTGTTTAGAATCGTTTGAAGCTAACCGACTATCTAAATGACTGTTACAAATTACTGTAAATAATAAACAAATAATTTGTAATAAAATAATAATATTGCAATTATAAATTGGGATATCTTTCAAGTTAATTCAAACTGCTAAGAAGTAAGAAATATTAACTTTGAAACGTGCAGCAAAAATAGACTAAATTCTATTATATTTAAGATATATTTTATTCCTGTTTTCATACTGTCTCTGTCGCACTCGAATGACTCTCGCCTACATTGTCGCCAAACTGAAAACTTAATTATCATCTAGATTTTGTGGAGGTAGGCTTTCATGGCTGCAACACAGTTTCGAACTAAAGCAGCCATTATCGTACTAAACTATGGTGTGTACTTTTACTAGTTCCAATAAAAAAAATATTTTATTATTTATTTTTTATCTATTATGACTTTTATTTTATATCAATATCTAAATCTAAATATTCTATATCAAATAACATTTAAATAAAAATATAAATAAAACAAAATCAGTTTTACGATGTATCCCGCGTACAGCAGGGTAGGAAGACATTATGTACCATAATGCTCTAAGACACTCTGTTCTCCACTTTCCACTGAATTCTAGAGGCACTGCGTATTGAGTGGCTTAATACATTAAATATAAATAATTACTAATGATTTACAAACGTTCCAAATTTTGTAATATAAATACATCATAATTGTTACTCATAGTTGTTATATTTTAGTATTCATTTGTCATATCCATTTCTGAAAACTTTATTATCGATATAAAAAAATAATATCGGATATTATAAGTTATAGGTTCGCAGCGCCGCGCCGAACGGTTTAGCAAGAACGTTAGTCAAATGTCAATACTGGTGACCGAGATCGAAAAGCCACAGCGGCCAATCATCGGTCGCGTATCAAATCTCGGTCATTTGTTTGAATTCGGTCATTTGACCGATGACCGAAATACACGGTTCATGATTGGTTGTCGTATAAGATGGCCGCCACCGTTCATTTGATACTGATTGGTTGTATATGATCACCGATCATATGAACGGGTCATTTCGTTATTAGTGACAGAATCAATCACGCGTTTCTCGTGATTGCAATCATTTGTTTCGGTCAATCATGACCGACACAAGCCTAGTTTAAACTTTAAAGTTATATTATATTTTAAAAATGAGTTTTAGAAATTATAAAGATAAGATAGATGAAGGCGATACAGTGATCTTGTATCTAAGTAATAATCTTCACGCGATTGACGTCCGGCCTGAAATAAAAAATAAAAAAGGGGAAATGGTTGAGAATGTATACCAAACAACATTTGGGGCATTGAAAGTCAAAAATTTAATAGGCATTGAGTATGGAAGCAGAGTAAGTCTATTTTGAATATATAAAGTTTTTAGAGTTATAAATTTGTATGAAGTATAAAATATTTTCCCAATGTGTAAAGACCAGTTAGGTTATGTTTAAACACTAACATATATACTTTTAAAATTATATCTTAAAGTTAATTTAATAGAATCATTTAATCAATAAATATCTTTACAAAAGAAACAAAAAAAGATATTGATAAAAAATATATATTTTACTACAAAACAATGTTCATAAAATAAAAAAATGTTATATTATTCAATAATAAATATAAATATATATGTTTTTAATTTCACGATACATCCCGCATGTAGCATGGTATAGAGAACCTAACTTTCTGCCCAATATTTAAGAAATGTATTATTTGTCGAACTTGATGCTGTGCCGTTTGTCTTTTAACAAAATGAGAAAATTTAAGTAATTATTTTTTGTTACTGGAAATCGAGCCCACAACTGTTGCATATATATTTTATTTATTTTATTATATTTACATTAAATTGTGTATTAATACATCTAATGTTTTATGGCTGGAAGAAATAGTCATGAGGCTGCCTTTTCTACATTTTATCTTTTTAATTAAGTTCTTGTAAATATAACTGTTAATGCAGTATGACTGTAAACATAATAATAGCCCTACACTGGTGTACAAAGCTACAAATAAAACTTGTGTCCCAGTATGCTTTAATTATTATACAGTTGTAACATAACTTTTGGGACTTTTTTATTAGGTAGAATTATCGAAAGGTTGGGGCCATGTTCTTCAACCTACGCCTGAACTGTGGTCGTTGACATTGCCACATCGGACCCAAATTATATACACTCCAGATATTAGTATGATATTATTACAATTGGATTTAGTTCCTGGCAGCATTGTCATTGAAGCAGGTAAGATAATTTCTTAATATATTTGTTTTATTATTAAAAAAATCTATTTATTTCATTTTTAATCATATATTTTTACAACAGTTATTTTTCTTTATATATAAAAATAATTATATATCTTATTTTAAGTTGTATGATTGAAAATAAGTTCTTAGAGAACTGTTTTAATTATTTAATTTTTAGAACAAATACAATTTGATAGCATTGTATCTAACCAAGCAGTACAATAAATAAAATTTTTCAAAGATATATGTAAATGCTTGGCTATATAGCTTGGTCTTTTTGTAAGCTAACTTATCATTTCCAGTGGAGTGTGCACTGATTTAAACATATATCTTAGGGAATTGTATTTTTTATATAATCAAATATTGGCTGCGGCTACGGGTTTCAACAGATTCTTCTGGAATTCCTAGAGTTGATCATTAAATGTCCATTTTCCAATAAAACATAATAGATATTTTAGCTTTATGCTCTATGCATAGCGGCATTAGCCTCGTCCAATGTTATCAACCTCTTCACCTGACCTCTGGACTCTCCTCAAATAGAATTTTCTCCTACAAAATTATTATAATATTAATATTATATTAAAGATAAGCATTTTTTATATAGGCACAGGCAGTGGTTCCTTAACTCACGCGTTAATTCGCCGCGTACGTCCCCACGGACACGTGTACACATTCGACTTTCACGATCACAGAGCTAAAGTAGCTCAGGAAGAATTCGAAGCCCATGGACTCGCTGAATTTGTTACCGTTAGTATATTAAAATTATAAATAATTTGTTTTTATTTTATTAATTTCATATTTAGAAGCCGTCATGAACCTTTGGAACAGCATCTGACTGAAATTTGATGGTTGTGGGTTCGATCCCCAATAAAAAAAAATATATTCAAATTATTTACATTTCACAACTGTAGTAAATAAAACGTGGCTTAGAGTTTCGCAAACTGCAATATAATCCATACCTATATTATAAATTCGAAAGTAACTCTGTCTGTCTGTCTGTCTGTCTGTCTGTCTGTCTGTCTGTCTGTCTGTCTGTCTGTCTGTCTGTCTGTCTTTTACGCAATCAGGGCCAAACCGCTAATTCAATTCCGATAATATACTCATATAGAGATACTTGGGGGGCTTCGGATGAACATAGGCTACTTTTTTTTCTCATATTTGTAATATTTTCGATATATACTAACATATTAAAATATTTTTTAATTTGACAGGCAATTTATTCTGCCATCTTAATAACAACCGACCGTTGCTAAGCAACGGTTTGCAAAGTTTGTTTGTTGTTTTAAGAAAACGTCACTCAAACTGAGCTTGCTTAACGCATACATGGCGTGCGCCGACTCAACCTTATGAGATACATAAAAATAATGTTTTACAAGAATATTGTCCTTTAAAAAATGTTTAAAAAAGTCCGCGATACATATACCATGTTTATCTCTGAAAGTTGAGCAAAAGTAACCATTTTAATTGATTTACTTTATATTAATCGGGTTGGTATTATGTATTTTCTATAATTTGATATTGATCCTTATGAAAATGAATATAATAGTCACTTTTAGCATTTTATCTAGATTGAAATTATAGTTTACTGTATAACATTCTAATAAATAATTAAAGAGATGTCACTGATTCGAAATTACCTAGCCTACGAGCGGCATAGTATGACCGACGCGAGCGGGAGATGACTTTGACGGTTTTGTAAATTTTCATACATTTTCGAACTACTGTTAATTTACGTAATTATTTACTGTTTATAATTAATTTATTCTTTTCTTTGGTTCTTCGCGTATTCGAGTAGTAGATTAGTTAGATTTTCATTAATTTCTTGGTGTGGTGTAAGTTTTGGCCCTGCGCGGCAGCGGCATAATATTATTTAAGTTTAAGGAAAGTATTGTTGGTTATATCATCTCGGTTGGATGGTTATCTATACTGTTGTTATACACTTAATAAATTGTAGTTTGTTTTATGGGAATTTATTTGATATTGCTCGCAAAACTTATAATATTTAATGTAGAAAGGACTTTAGTTATTTTATATAGTATCTATGTACGCGCGCAAGGAAAACGTGGAAAAAGATTTTTCCCGGGTAAATCAGTAAAATCGATCACTGAAAGTCCAATAAAAATCAATTCAGTTATTCTGGACATTAGCTCAGGGAAATAGAAAGACAGACAGAGACAAAAAAATATATATATTTTTTTATTGTATTTGAGTATTATGTAATTAACCACATGCACTTTCAAAGACATAGCACAACACATTTAATTTTAATTCTTTTAAATGTTTATTTTAGGTACTTTGATAATATTAATAATGTAGCTGGTTTTGTTTAGTTTTTTTTATTAATATTTTATTGGTTACGTTTACTTATATTTTTTTTAATCTAAATTAGTTACATATTTTCCAAAAACTATTTCATAAATAGATCTAATAAGCATTCGTATAGCTTAAGCGGGCGAAGCCGCGTCCGGGTCCGCTAGTCAAATATATATAAATATTAAAATTATATAAATATTAAAATTATATTATTTGAACAATTTTATACAATTTTCAGCGCGGGAAAGGTGTTGGACCTTTCCCGCGCTGAAAATTGTTCATGAGGCAGTTTCCAAATAAAATAAAATAGTAAAACTTAGTATTTTATAATTAATCATGTAATCATGTAATATAATGACATTTACGCTGTCACGGCACAGTAGACTGTCTGACTACACAAGCGATGGTTAGGGATTGATTTCCTTTTGGGCGAATGAATAAAATAAATAAAATTAGACAAAGCAAGAGATATCTGACGCTAAAAATTAATCTTGTTATAATTTTTTAATTATAAATATTAGGTAATTATTCTTGAGTAAACAGTGCGCACAAATTCAGCAACTTAGCTTCAGGGTGGCCACGACTCATCACCCGTATTGCACTTAAATTTGTATCTAGATCAAATCAGCTTCACGCTGTATTCCACATGAAGCAGAGTAGACAGAGGGAACCTGGTCTTAAGACAACGGAGTGTCTTAAGTCTAGATTCCCGTTGACTGTGGATACTTAATTCCCAACAGGCTCGTCACAGAGACGTGCTAACAGACGGATTCGGTGAAGAACTTGATGGAAAAGCAAATGCCGTATTCTTAGATCTACCCAGCCCTTGGTTGGGAGTCGTTCATGCTGTTAACGCATTGAAGATAAGAGGTAAGTACAAATTAATTAATTTATTTAGTAGATATCTTATGTAGTGGAAATCGTTCTTATAATTTGTCACTTTATTGAATCTATACAAAAGGTATATAAGAAAAAATGTTATTGGATGTATTTAATAACGTAATAGAATCAAAAACGATGATTTTTAATAAAAATTTTGTCAGTTCACGCTGATTTTAGAATCGACTTAAGCGATATTAATGCAGTTATGCAATATTGTGTTTTGGCGAGATTCCTTTAATATTACGGTTAATAAATAAAAAAAGTTATGCTATTTCAAAGAATCTTGTTCGAGATATTGCTATAAATAACTGTTTTATTGAATTTGCAGAAACTATTCAATATATTTTTTCAATATTGTTTTTAATATTATATATATATATATATATATATATATATATATATATATATATATATATAAGCGAGTCTACTACTAGTCTGCAATGAAACGTCAAGCTAGAAATTTTAAATCATAAAATAGTGAAATGTCTTTTATGTTTTTTAATTTTTCATGTAAATATTAAAATTAAATTAAATTAGCTTCACGCTGTATCCCGCACACAGCAGGGTAGACAGAGGGAACCTAGTGTTAAGACACTCTGTTCCCCACTTTCTGCCGAATTCTGGAGGCATTGCGTGTTGAGTGGCAGAACTCAACGCCGCGCTTAACCTCGACACCAGAGCGAAGAAATGGAAATATAAATTTAAGTAAATATTTCATCTCCTAGAATGGGAATCGAACCCACAACCAGTCGGTTTTGCAGTCACACCTCGTGCCGCTGGGCCACGACCGGCCTCATCGACCGGCATCATATAAATATAATTGTTACATTTTTTACTTGCTTTATACGCCTTATACTAGATACGCCCCTCACCCACATCCTCTTCTTCCACCTCCTTGCAGCGTCCTTCTGGATCCCGACTATTCAATTACTGCCGCAAACGCCCAATATAAGCAGGATCCACTCCTCATTCCCACGTCACTCTCTCCGCCGCCGTAAGAGAAGGCGAGGCCAGTCCTGTCTCACGGCATGTCGACTGGGTCCCCTTGATTAGCGTACGCAGGGCATTCCCCTGCGTTCGCCAACTTTTCACGAGCGTCCATTAAAGCTCGTCCTTTTTCTTTAGGAGCGAGCTACTGTCACCCCTCCCCGTCCGGTGACCCTGTCAAGACGAGTCCAGGTCAACAGCAATAAAATATATTCGAAAAAAAACTTTATACATTTAACAAAATTGAGTATTAAAAATATTCATGTAATATAAATTGAATAAGAAATATTAGTATTTATTTAACAAAATAGACAATTAATCACACAACCAAGAATCTGTTAAACCTGTTATAGCATTAGTAATTTAAATACTCCATCTAGATGCAAATAGAATCCAAACGAATCCGTTTAAGACACGATCCATTTGTTTGAATCGTTAATAAAGTCATAAAGTATGGTGAAAATATATGTTACGTTTTCATGTTTAATAATATTATAATTTGTTTATAATTTTTTTAAGTTTTTATTATTAATATTATATAAAAAACTTCACAGTCTATGGTTTAGTCATTTGGTGCGGACTAGCCATATATTTAAGCAAATTTACTTCTGTAAGCGGTTTAAAATCCAAATGTATCATAATATTTATCTTCGTTCCTTTCATATCCAAACTCAAAATATTTTTTAAAGAAATTTATGTACGGATGTATAATTATATAATGTCCAAATGTGGTCATATTCACGAATTGGAAGCTTCTGGATGTGATTATCATACAGCATGAATTATTATACGGGAATGTCGTGGCGCAGAGAGACTGTTACGCGCCTGTAACGCTACAGTTGTGGATTCGATCCCCACTCGGGGAAATGAATTATTATTTATTAATATTGTCATTTCTTCGCTCTGGCACCAATGCAAAAGCCCGGCCCGAGTTCCCCCACTCAACACGAAATACGTCGAAAGATTTAGCGGAAAGTGTGGAACGGAGTGTCTTAAAAGTAGGTTCCCTCTGCCTACCTTGCTACATGCGGGATACAGCGTGAAGCTGATTTGATTTTGATTTCAGAAAACTAAAAAAAATACAATAAAGATAATACAACAAGATCCCATATAATTTTAAATTTAGTACACCCAAATGACAATGCACCGCGACTTCACAATACACGATACATACCATTAGTGAAGCCAACGAAAGCAGCCATCTGATAAAGATAAACTATCACAGCAGGAAACCACAGATCCTTATAAATCTATTTCGATTGCAATCTGAGTGCCCAGTGTCGATTATACCGATCCGCTTGTAAGTTATTCTATTCTATTCTATTCATTAAACATGCTAGTGCTGAACTAGATAACGAATTTAAAATCGATTCATTGACTCGAGTCGGTTAACCTTAGATTTTATGCTAGGGTTGGGAGTGAGCGAGTGTGAATTGGTTGTAAAATATCGTTTTTTTTAGGATATTACGGTTTGAGTTTTCGTTTAAATGTTTAAGCTAAATTTTATTAAAACAAATGTTCTTTTTATATTTACATTTACAAACAAAAACTAGCGTTTTGATCAGAGTCAGCATAAATGATTGATATTATGACAGAATACTCATTTTGCCATAATATTCACAACCGTATAATCAAAAGATGCACAAAGACGAATCGACGACTCTTTCGAATATAATCTTACTTTCGAATATAAAAAGATAATTAGTTAAATAAAATAATTTTAACATTAAATATTACAAAAGAAATTAAAAAAAATATGAAAAATTAATAATTTTATAAATTTAAAACTCCAGTGTCATAATATTTATCAAAACTGACAGCCCTAAATCACTTTGCCTAATTGGTAGATCCTTATAAAACGTAGATACGCATCTCTTGCGCCGTCGCAAATAAATGACACATTTTGTTATTCTATCCTTGAAGGTTTTTGCTGCCCTATTGTTAGATGACAGCGACTTTTTACGTAGTGATGTAATATACTAATGTAATTTGTGTTTTGCCACAGATAATAAAATATAAATTGCAAAGCAAATGCTAAGATGGCAATTTAAAAATTTTTCGTTGCTATTGCTGTGAATGTAGGTATTATTTTTTTTTTCAAATTCATGTTATATCCCGCATATAGCATGGTAGACAGGGGGAACCTAATGTTAAGACACTCCGTTCTATACTTTCCGCCGAATTTTCGAGACATTGCGGGTTGAGTGGCGGAACTCAACGTCAGTCTTTTGCCCAAAGCGAACAAAATATTAATTATGATTAATAATTCATTTTTCCGAATGGGCACCGAACCCACACCCGTTGTTTTACAATCCACGCTTGTGCCCCTGCGCCACGACAACCTGCTACGGCTATAGTTCAAGTCTTTAATATTATATCTATATTTAACAAATGTTAGCAAATTTCTATTCTTTCTCTTGTGGCGCTGGCCAAAGCCTAAGATAATCGGAAATACCACTTTGAATTTAAAAGATCTTTGGGTACACTGCACGTCATTATACGACCGCTAATATGGTAACCCAAGTTTGTTTTACTTACAATTACGCATTTATTTTAGGAATAACACACACTGAAAATATTATATTATATGGTTTTGTAAATTATATATTTTTTTAAAGAATATTTCAAAGAATAAGATCTCAAAGGGATGAGATGGTCTATATATGCACGTAAGTTCAAATTCAGCTACGATCAAATTTTGTATAAAAAATATAATTTTATCGATTAATATTAGAACTAAGTATATTGTAATACCTATCCTATCATATTGACAGCAGTCGTGGCGCATGGGCACAAGCGTGTGATTGTAAACGCGATAGGTTATGGGTTCGGTACTCACTACAGGAAATGGAAATATTTAATATTTTTATTTTTCGCTGTGTGTTGAGGCAAAGGACGGCTGGACCTTAATTTACGGAGTGTCTTAACCAGGATTCTCGGAGTGTCTTCGCACTAGGTTTCCTCTACCTACCCTGCTGTATGCGGGATACAGTGTGAAGCTGATTTCTAAACAAATTTAGAAACCGATAAAAAAATAATAAATCTAATTTATTAATATAATTATATAATTAGACATGTAAATGCAAAAGGCTATATATTCACAAAGTTCTCTTTAACTTCAATAGTAAAATACGCTACAGGAGTGGTAGTAACTTGCGCTGTTAGCGAATCGGTAATTGAGTGCATGTATCCCGATCTCCATACTTTGAACTTTGTTTACGCACCGGCTTTAAGGTACGAGTAAAGACAGTAGTATTTTATTTGGTGCTCCCTTTACACTGTATCATTCTGGCCTTAATTATTTTAAATTACATTTATAGCATGAAGGCTAATTAAAATAATATGTTTCAAAGCGTAGTTTACGAACTTGGTGGGTTTTCGGCTTGGTCTTGGTAATTCTGGAGGTGCGTTGTTGAGTGGTGGATATCAACGCCGCGCTTTGCCTCGACACTGGGACAATAAAATGAAAACATAATTTTAAGTAAATATGTATTGGTTTGTGTATTAATATACTGTTTTAGAAAATGCATAAAAATTTAAATGTAGCGGGACTCAAACCCGCTCCTCCTGGAATCCGACCAGGCGCTCTGACCACTAAGCCATACGTTCTCATCAAGCTACGTCGAAATTTTTATACGGTTGTTACAACTTATACACACACACTGAACTTATCCTCATAAAACGCGAAAAACATATATAACCACGACTGGCCTCAGGTGCCTAATAATGTTCTTTATATTAAATTTTTTAACGTCGATAGAAGTTTATTGTTACGTGATGCTGTTTCTTTTTCACGTAATGGACATTTTCTTCCTCATGAAGCAAAATTAAAATAAAATCAGCTTCAGAAGGAACCCAGTGTTAAGATACTCACACACTTTCTGCCGAACTCTGGAGGCATTGCGTGTTGAGTGGCGGAACTCAACGCCACGGTTTGCCTCGATAAAAATTAAAACATTAAATATTTCATTTCCTCGAATGGAAATCGAACCAACAACAGTTTTTTACAGTTACACTCTGTGCCTGTCGACTTGCATCAGGTACCTAAAATAAAAATTTCATCGTCAATCGAAGTTTCTTTGTTAACTGACACTGTATCTTTATTACATTGTCATAAAATAGTGATTGACATCTCTTCCTCATCATTACCATAATATAAACATATTTTGCTAACTGTACCGTTTATGAAAATTATAATAATAACAATACGTAAATTATGCAACTGACGTAATCACTATTGTATAATATACATTCATTTCAATGTACACCATGTTTTGAATTAAAATTAAATTAAATCAGCTTCACGCTGTATCCTGCACACTCCGTTCCGGAGTATTAAGACACTCCATTCCCCACTTTCTGCCGAATTCTGGAGGCATTGCGTGTTGAGTGGAAGAACTCAACACCGCGCTTTGCCTCGACACCACAGCGACGAAATGGAAATATAGATTTAAGTAAATAGTTCATCTCCTCGAGTGGGAATCGAACCAATAACAGTTGAACGTTTGGCTCAGTGGTCAGAGCGCCTGGTCGGTTTCCAGGAGGCACGGGTTCGATTCCCGCTACGTTCAAATTTTTATACCATTTCTAAATAAGTATTTAACAACCAGTCGGTTTTACAGCCACACTTTGTGCCCCTGCGCCACGACTGGCGTAAGTTTTGCTAGAATATAAAAAAAATAAAGCAAGATCTTTAACGGTGTAGTTGTGGTACGCCTAATAGAATTGAAATTGATGGATGTAGGTTTAAATCCCGCTCAAGGAAATGTTCACTTTTAAATTTATAAATATCCTTAATTCAGAGAGATCAATTGTAACAACGAAATATATAATTCAATATACAATACCTTTGAGTTCTGCCAGTCAACACCTCCAGTAATGCCTCCAGAATTGGGTGGAAAATTGAGAACGGAGTGTCTCAACTCCTCTAAACTCCCTCAGCCTACCCTGCCAAATGCGAGATAGAGCGTGAAGCTGATACAGTACCTAACTCAGTTCTGTTAATGATGAACGGATTTAAAAAAATACTATGTCTCTGATTGCTTGTAACATATGCATGAAAATAAAATGTAAAGAATTAGAACGGCACTTTTACATACATACATATATACATACATACATACATACATACATACATACATACATACATACATACATAAGTCAATATGTTCAAACAATATTCCGACATAACTCCATAACCCCTCATACACTGTTACAATAGACGTTAAATATCTTCTGTATCACAGGCGTATCTAACACGAGTTTCGCCTCGCTATGGTTTCTATGGGCTTATTTATCGCCCGTCGGCCGTTGTCCAAATATGTCTTATTAATAAATGGTCACTCGGCAATGTGATGTTCTAAGCTAACAATACTTGAGAAATGTACTATACTTTATATTCGAAGTTCAAACTACAATAAGATAATACGTTATTGTACGTTTGTAAGGCTAATTATCTGTAGAATTTATGTTTCTTTTATGTGAGGATTTTCGATTTGTTAATAATGATTTAGGTATGGGAGTGTAGATTATTCTATTTCTTTTCTTATATATAATCTCGCTCGCTCTTGACCAGTTTTTTATATTAAAATAGTTAATGAAAAATGGGTCAAAAGCGAGTCACACTCGCACACCGATCGCATGCATTCTGTATGAAATTCTCTTCTTTTATCAAATTTCTAATTATAGGTCTACGGAAACACTATACTATTTGATATGAAGACAAACTTAAGTACGAGTATGTAATCATTTAGAAAATAAACTACAAACATAAGTAAATCATTATTTTTAATATAAAATATCTTTACATTTTTACTTTTGAGATTTTGTCCTTTATTCGTATTGTAAGTTCTCACTTCGTGCCAAATTTTAAAATTGCTGGTCTACGGGATGTACCTTCCTACAGAGACTCTTCCTACAGAGATGCTAACAGCATAAATAAGTTGTAAAAAACTTATAAAAATTTCGACGTGGCTTGATGACAACGTATGGCTTAGTGGTCAGAGCGCCTTGTCGATTTAATAAATAGCACTTGGCAGACGATAATTCTTAGTAATTATCTTTGGGTAGCGGAAAGTTGCAAATATCTTCCTACAGAGATGCTAACAACATAAATAAGTTGTAACAAGCGTATAAAAATTTCGATGTAGCTTGATGAGAACGTATGGCTTAGTGGTCAGAGCGCCTGGTCGGTTTCCAGGAGGCGCGGGTTCGATTCCGCTACGTTCAAATTTTTATATGTTTTCTAAATAAGTATTTTTCTTTTCTAAGTGTGGATTAACACTTTTTTTAAAAAAAAAATACCGTACAGGTTTTTGATTACGTGGCAAATTTCATATAAAATACTTGCGAGCATTTAGCAATTTTATTACACGATATAACAAATTTGGTAGTTTATGTCTTGATTCAAGAAAATTAAATAACTCAAGACAAACTACCAAATTTGTCGCATCAAGAAAGTATACAATTTTGTTATCATCCAATACAATCTTCAAATTTTAGTTTTATTCGAGGATACAAAGACATAATTCTACTCATCCTGTATCCCGCTTCCCTGCCCTTCACGCTGTATCCCGCACACAGTAGGGTAGGCAGAGGGAACTTAGTGTTAAGACACTTCGTCCCCCACTTTCTACCAAATTCTGGAGGCATTGCGTGTTGAGTGGAAAAACTCAACGCCGCGCTTTTCCTCTACACCAGAGAGACAAAATGGAAATATAAACTTAAGTAAATATTGCATCTCCTCGAATGGGGATCGAACCCACAACCAGTCGGTTTTACAGTCACACTTCGTACATTTGCGCTGCCTCAATCCTCATAAATGATAGCTATAAATGAAATATCCGAATCATCAGCAATCACTTAGCTAATTGAATGTGAAAATATCAACAAAGAAGGCTTTTAATGATATCCCAACACTATTACCAGCACTTACTAAATGTCCGGCGGTAATCGCGGCGTTTAAGTACATTTACAAATGCCCGAGCTCAGAACATGACATATCAATGTAACCCAGCCCTCTCCCATGGTGGTCTAGCCATAGAACGAACTAAAGTCTAATAAGACAGCCCCTTACCTCAACTGTCTCGACTGGGACGTTATCTTCTCCTGAAAAATAGCACTTATTGTACTATAACAAAGAGAGTCAGTCAACCTTTAAATGGTTCTAGGATTTGGAGTGCAAGTTTATTTTTTCTTTTTGTTTCGTTCGTTAAATTATAAAATGTATTTGTTATTATATTTATATTAGCCTTTTTGGGTAATGTCTGTTGTATATCTTCTAGTCGCCATGAATCTTATGAGCCATGCAAAAATATTACGCATAGGTAATCTGCGAAATACTAGGTAGTAGGATACGGTAATTTAAATATTTGTTTATTTTAGCTTCACACGTTATCCTACATATAGCATGGTAAACGAAGGGAACCTGAGAACCTAATGTTAAGTCACTCCCCACTTTCCGCCAAATTATGGAGACAACGCGGAACGCAATACCGCGCTATGTCTCGTTACCAGTACAAAGAATTAAAATTATTAAAGCATTTGATTTCGAAAGGGGATCGAACCTACAACTTGTCGCGCTTACAATCAAACGCTTATGCCCCTGCGCCACGACTGGCAGGTAAATATGTACATTACACGTTAAAAAAAATACAAAAACTGTTCTGTCCTAATTTACATACCTATGTTGAAATTATGAAATAATTAAATTTCCAAAATCAGCACATTAACTTTACACAACTTTCAATCTATAAGAATCCATCCATGTTACCTCAACGAAACCTGCTTAAACCCTACAACATAAACATCTAAATGAATACATCATTGCTTACATTGATCTCTTACACCTGTTCAACGCGTAATCAAGTAAATACATGCAATATAAAACCGTTTACATTCGAGCTCCATTCAAATACATCCATCTACAAGTATAGACTTCGGTCGTAAATCAGCGTCGCGGCTATCATCTGAGTTCCAACCTCCAATACAATCGCAGCTGGTCAAGTGTCAACACTCACTGATAACTGACAATGTTATCGCTGGCTACGGTGTCTTTTCATTCAAAACAGCTGTTAGGCACGAGCTGCTCGGGAACCTGATACAATAGTTGTTCTGCAATATGGAAGATTAATCTTTAAGTGTTTGAGGCTAGTTCTGGCGGCGGAGACACAAAGTGTGACTGTAGACGCGACAGGTTTTGGATTCGATCCTCTCTCGAGTAAATTAATATTTATTATTTTCATTTCCTCTCTCTGGTAACGAGACAAAGCGCGTTGTTAAGTTCTGCTATTTAAAACGCAATGACTCGAGATTTAGGCAGAAAGTGGGGAGCGGAGTGTCTTAACACTGGACGTGAAGCTGAACTCTTTTACTGGTTTCAAGAGTATCTAAGATTAAACAAAAAATATATATTAAAACTGAATTTTTGAAAAAATATAAAGAAATAATGACGATCTGTGTTGAATTACAGTACAATTACATACTTTGATAATAATATCAACATTTTTATAATCGAACAAACCAATTCTATTAAGACACGAGCCCATAAATAACTTAGCGCAACGTTTCTAACGCGTTTAATTATCAAATCCAGCAATTACAGATAACGATCGGGGGATTGTCGAATACATTCATATTTCATGCATATTTCTCGCACCCCGCAGGGGTACCCGGTTCGCGTACTTCGAAGATAACAATCTTATATCCTTGTTACTTTCCAAATACATGTCATAAGTGTAATAGCCACATGACACAGCCTGTCGCCTCGGGCGCTACTCGGCCAGCGTGCCACGGCCAACTTAACAATGCTGTCGATTAACTCGCTGGTACTCCTTACCACTATAGTTATAAGATCGATTGATCAGCTATAAAACTTTCTCCAATAAAGTTCTAATGTTTGTGAATGTTACCCAAAGACCATTTGTTCACCATCAAATTTTTAATCCAAGTACCGTTCTAATTTGAGTTTTATGCGAGATGCTTTAAGGATTTAGTAGGTGTACCTCAGGGTGTATTTTAATGTTGGTAATGCTTGCGCCACTAAATCAAATAGTGGTCAATTAAGATAAAGCCCGGACCGACAGCTATGGACAATAGAGCATATGACTAATATAGCGTTTTGTTTGCCTAACTGAATTACAACCGAACTGGTCGATATTCTAATAGAATGTCTATTAATAATGAATTTGTTTTATGTTTTCTAATTCGTTGGCGATCAAGGAATATAATATACTGTTTGTCTAATATGTTTATTGGTTTGTAGGTTTAAATTGTTTTAAGGTTTTTAAAAAAATTAAAACAGCTTCACGCTGTATCCCGCACACAGCAGGGTAGGCAGAGGGAACCTAGTGTTAAGACACTCCGTTCTCCACTTTCTGCGGAATTCTGGAGGCATTGCGTGTTGAGTGGCAGAACTCAACGCCGCTCTTAACCTCGACACCAGAGCGAAGAAATGGAAATATAAATTTAGGTAAATATTTCATCTCCTTGAGTGAGGATCGAACTCACAACCAGTCAGTTTTACAGTCACACCTCGTGCCGCTGCGCCACGACTGGCCTCTTTAAGGTTTAAGGTTTTTATGTATGTTATAATATGTTTAAAATATGAAATATGATACTAATAGCCCAAACGTGGCTTCGCCCGCTTAAACTTTTTGTTAGATTATAGCCATTTTTTTACTCTAATAAATTAGACTATATGTTATTGTCATGTATTAGATATATTGCTGTAACGTTTCAACTAAATCTGTTCAGTAGGTTTACCGTAAAAGTGAATCAAACCAGTCCATCTAACTTTCACATTTGTAATATTAGTAAGATTTGGCATTTCATATAAATATAATGGAAGTAGTAGTTTGGAGCCAGTTGTGGCGCATGGGCACAAAGTGTGACTGCAAAATCGATGGTTGTGGGTTCGATCCCCACAAATATTTACTTAAATTTATATTTTAGTTTAAATTTACATTTCTTCGCTCTGGTGTCGAGGCAAAAAGCGCGGCGTTGAGCTCTGCCACTCAACACGCAATGCCTCCAGAATTCGGCAGAAAGTAGGAAACGGAGTATCTTTAGACTTGTTTCCCTCTGCCTACCCTGCTGTGTGCGGGATACAGCGTGAAGCTGATTTTTTTAAATGGAAGTAACAAGGTTGAATCTGGATCTATTGTTCGTTGTTACCACTGTAGTTATAAATTTTCATTCTTCCTATGGTTTTGAAAGTTTTCCTATAAAGTTTTTTATTACTGTGAGAGTATAGGTAGACTGTAATATAAATAAAAAGGTATTTATTTATTCACAAAGTAAACAGTTTTAATGTATCGATGTTATGCAAATTCTAACTTGATAAATAGTTCCAGTAGTAGTATTGAAGTATGTAAGGTGTGACGATAAATTGTTTAAATTAAAACACAATTAATCCTTAGGTATTGCAATTAAATTCGTTGTTAATTATCTACGCATATTATAAAGCCGATAAGCTAATTTATAAAGTGATAAAATGCGGCGACTAATTTATTTTACTTCTACTGTGGTTTTGTGTCTTTATATCCAAGGAACTTAGTGAATAAAATAGGCAGTATGATAAAAAAGTTAATTTTAATGAAATATTTGTTTAAACCAGCTTTTATTATATTAGATATCGTAATACATAGATAAATGCATGTTGGATTTTTTTTAAAAAAACTTATTAAAAATTTAAAGTAGCGGGATTTGAAACCGTAAATCTTGCGGAGGTATAGGAATATTCAAATTTGTATATATATGGTTTTCTTAGAAAAATATATTTCTATCATTAATGTGGCCTAGGGGCACATGGGTGTGACTGATTACAGTCACACCCATGTGATGGCTGAACCCACAAACGTTGCATTAGCAACGTTTGTGGGTTCCATTCCCGTACTCGAGGGAATGAATTATTTTTTCTTAATATTTCATTACTTCGCTCTAGCACCAAGGCAAAAACCCGGCGTAGGGTTTCGCCAATCAACACGCAATGAACGGAGTTTCTTATAACTATGTTCCCTCTGCCTACCCTGCTTTGTGCGGGATAAAGCGTGAAGCTGATTTTGATCATTATTGTGGCGTAATACCTTCAAAAAATTCAAAAATATTTATTCTATAGCATTCTCTATTGCCAAATAATTATTCTTTGCAATAATCCTTGGGTAACGAAAAGAGTAATCGAATAAGCATAGGAAAGCTGCACTGACTTTAAATGAATTATTTATACAATGATGTTGCTTTTTATTTCTGACTTAGTAACCTCGCACTTGTCAAAAAGAATGATTTTTAAGCAAACACACAAAGTATCAAATGAAATAATATTATAAAAATACATAAGTTATACAATAAGCCTGCTATATGCGATATGTTGATATTTGATACAAACTGAGCCAAGTCTTATACAAAACAAGTAATCCACGACAACACCTCAAAATATTAGAAGACAGCTGCGCCAAGTTATCATTGAAACCAGATAATTATATTAAAGCCTAAACTTAAATCCACTTCGTTTATAATTATCTCAGTTTCTACATAATTAAATGACATATTTGTTTTAGGTCGAAACGCGGTGCAATATTTTTGCTTTGATTGTCATAATGCAAAAGTTATGTTTTGTGTCCAGCCCTCGTTGGTTTTAGGTCAGTGGGTTTATTTACGACACTAGGTTTAATTTATAGCATTGTGTTATCTGCGTACGTATTTTATCGCCAACTAAATCGAATTCCATATTTGTGATTGATTGTCAATAAGTTTTAGGGTCTTATCAATTTCGAGTTCATCAACGATGACTCAAATCGAGCGTTTGATCGCTGACTATTATTTATTTTGGATGACAAAACATGTCACCTTTATATAATATATTTCTCAATGTTTCTTATATTTATATTCGCTATCAACTTTAGTTACGTACATACATAAATTAAACTAAAATTCGATAATTCATAATTTCACAACAAACTAAAATCGAATCTGGAACCATTCAATAATACCATAATTCAATGTATCACGTTATCTAAGCTGATTGATATATTGCTGCAGCTTAAATCACTGGGAACCTATCGGAGGCTATCATAACTTCCATGACTGTTTTACATAAGACAAGAAACCAGAACAATAGGGCTGTAGATGTAATATTCTATAGTATAGTATAGTATAGAATTAATTTAGACGTTAAGCTCCTTTCTACGACCCTTTACCTTGACTCGCCGCTCCCAGCATACCGCACGTCTTAACTACTTGCGTGTATACTGCTATACGCGTTTGGCACGTGGCTATTTGTTATCTCAATATTCTGATATTAATCCATTTTGTTATATAATTGTTATTTGTAATTTAATATTGTATCATTCGGTTTATTGTTGAAGTGTTTGTTGTTCTTTTCAGCTTCACGCTGTATCCCGCATGTAGCAGGGTAGGTAGGTAGATAAAGGTCACTTGGGAACCTAGTGTTAAGACATTCCATTCCAATAAAGATATTTCCGCTCTTCACTTTCTGCTAAATTCTGAAGGCATTACGTGTTAATTGAAGAAACTGAAAGAGAGCGAAGAAAATAAAAATATTAAATATTTCATTTCCCCAAATGGGAATCGAACGCACAACGTGTCGCGATTATAGTCGTACGCTTGTGCCCACTGCGCCACGATAAGTTTTGAGGAAATATAGAAAATCATAACAATATAACCATAATATGTACTCATAGCATTATTATTCCGATGTTCTTTAAGATATTTATAAAATAAAAAAAAAAAAAAAAATCAGCTTCACACTGTATCCCGCACACAGCAGGGTAGGCAGAGGGAACCTGGTGTTACACTCCGTTCCCCTCCGTTCCTTCTTTCTGCAGAATTCTGGAAACATTACGTGTTGAGTGGCAGAACTCAACGCCGCGCTTAACCTTGACACCAGAGCGAAGAAATGGAAATATAAATTTAAGTAAATATTTCATCTCCTCGACTGGGGATCGAACCCACAACCAGTCGGTTTTACAGTCACACCTCGTGCCGCTGCGCCACGACCGGCCTCTAGATTTATGTTTAATATAATTTAAGTGTTTCTGTCGCATAAAAGTCGATTTTCACATAGCATTGCAAAAGGCAGTTATTTTGCGTCTATATCGCAGTTTTCTATTA
This sequence comes from Heliconius himera, assembly GCA_021202915.1. Classification (NCBI taxonomy): domain Eukaryota; kingdom Metazoa; phylum Arthropoda; class Insecta; order Lepidoptera; family Nymphalidae; genus Heliconius; species Heliconius himera. The sequence goes on from JAJHJA010000247.1 coordinate 44,411, forward strand.
CTATACACAATAGCTATAACTTCCATAGCTGACACTGACCGGAATAGAATTATAAAGTTCATTTTATTCGACGATAAAACATGGATCAAGCGTATTTAATATCTCGATAGCGACAAACGCTTACGACGATAAGGCCAGTCATATTATTAAAGATTGAGGCCAGCCGTGGCGCAAAGTGTGAGTGTAAACGCGATTGGTTGTGAGTTCGATCCCCATTCGAGGCAATTAAATATTTATTTAAATTTAATCAATAATTAATCAGCTTCACGCTGTATCCCGCACACAGCAGGGTAGGCAGAGTGAACCTAGTGTTAAGACACTCCGTTCCCCACTTTCTGCCGAATTCTGGAGGCATTGCGTGTTGAGTGGCAGAACTCAACGCCGCGATATTTAAATTTATATTCCCATTTTCTCGCTCTGGGGTCGAGATAAAGCGCCGCGTTGAATTCCACCATTCAATACGCAATGCCGTCTGAATTCAGCGGAAAGTGGGGAACGGCGTGTCTTAACACTAGGTTCCCTCTGCCTACCCTGTTGTGTATGGAAGCTGATATATATATATTTTTTAAACGAATTTAATTTCTCGATATATTATTTAAAACGTTTATAGGCGATCTGTACAATAAATTCCCATGCGAAACCGACTTAAAACATAGACAGAAAATAATAAACAGGCTGCAATCGGTGTAAATTACCCTCAGCCGACAGCAGCGTTTACGGGCGACGTCTCGCGTATTGAAACTAAATCATATCGACCACGTGACCCCCAGACCCCCACCCGGGTACAAAATACAAATAATTCCCTTAATGAACTTTGATTAAATTGTGATTTATAATTTTTAGCGCCTATCACCCGCTGAGGGCGTGCTGTAAATTTCTATTTTATACGTACTAAACACAATGGGTTTAATGGTTTCGTGAATCGTTCTAGTGTTGAGATTACGAGTATGTATAGATCCTGGACTGAATATATAAAACCGATAAGGATGGGACAAAAAAAAGCAATACTGTAGGTATTTCAAACAAGGAAATCGATCAATATTGATTGTCATCATTTTTTTTTAAACACAATACAAGAGGTCTTAACGCACAGAGGCAGAAGCGTAACTGTAATATCCCACTCGGAGGATAAATTATTATTTATTTCTTTGCTCTGGTACCAAGCCCTCCCATGCAGCGTAAAGCAAAAAATCTATATTTTATTATTTTGACACAATTTTGACATTTTGATGCCGTAATCAGAAAACTGAAAAAAAATAATATTATTTTTAATCAAATGATATTCATAATTATTTTTCCAAGTTAAATTTTAACCCTTTACGGTATTAGATAAACAAAAAAGAACCTAATAGTATTATACTACTATTTGATGCTGTTAGGTTCTTTTTAATAAAATGTTTTGTTAAATTATCTTTCATTTTTCATAAAAACTTGCCTGTACCTCACCAAAGATAGGTCACTAGAACAAAATTTATTAATGTAATCTCATTTAACTTAGCAATTAGTACACATTGAATGTTTTAAAGCAAATTTTATCGGTGTCCTCGGGCGACCGGCGTGTTCTACTGTGGTCGAACAGACCTCAACACGCCATATCTGATATGTATTTACTGTTTCCACGTACAAATGGTTATTTGTAACGATTTCTGCCTAATGCATTCATCATCTACCACTTCGCCATTCATAACTTAAGTTTATAGCGTTTGAAAATTTTATTAATGTATTTATTTGGTTCGAAGTTTCATAATGTGGCCTTCGTAGCGCATTGGCACAAGCGTGTTACTGTAAACGCCATCGAATGTATCGTGGACTCAATTCTCACTGGGTTAAATGAATTATTAAATAAATCAAATCAGCTTCCCGCTGTATCCCGCACACAGCAGGGTAGGCAGAGGGAACCTAGTGTTAAGACACTCCTTTCCCCACTTTCTGCCGAATTCTCGAGGCATTGCGTGTTAAGTGGCGGACCTCAACGCGGCGCTTTGCCTCGACACCAGAGCGAAGAAAATGAAAAAATAATATATTTCATAAATTTAAATAAATATTTAATCTCCTCGTGTGAGGATCGAATCCACAACCCAGTCGATTTTACAATTTGTGCCCCTGCGCCACGACTGGCCTCTAATGAATTATTATTTATGAATATTTTTATTTCTATGCTCTGGTGACAAGGTATATCGCAGCGTTAAATTCCACCACTCAACACGCAATGCCTCGAAAGTTCGGCGGATGGAATGTCTTAACTTTAGGTCCCTCTGCCTACCCTGCAAGATGCTGGATACAGAGTGAAACTGGAAATCTCATAAATAAGAATAAGTAAAAACTGTATAATTTATACTAACATTAAATACAAGATAGTTATGTAGTTAGAAATTTAGACACATTTGTCAGTCGTGGAGCAGTGGCACAAAGTGTGACTGTACAACCGATTGCTTGTGGGTTCGATGCCCACTCGAAGAGATGAAATATTTACTTAAATTTATATTTTTATTTTTTCGCTCTGGTGTCAAGGCAAAGCGCGGAGTTGAGTTCCGCCACTCAACACGCAATGCCTCCAAAATTCGGCAAAAAGTGGGAAACGGAGTGTCTTAACACTAAGTTCCCTCTGCCTACCCTACTGTATGCGGGATACAGCGTGAAGCTAAAAAAAATTCTATTACTAGCGACACGCTCGCGGCTTCGCCCGCTTGAACTTCAAAATTACTTTATTAATAATTCTGAATTACTTTAGTGTTCACAATAACATCACAACAACCGTGGTTGTTCTAACGTCGGTGTCTTTTATATACCAAATGAAATGAGTTATCTATAATTTTTGCTATACTCTATAATGCCATGCGCTCGCTTTGAATGAATTAACAAGGCTATAATAGAGATTATCTCGACCGACCATTTATTACGTCTCTTAATTACTGTTCGGCACAATCAATTATGTTCTTTAAGATTACAATTAGATGTAGGTATGTATATTATATATTAAATATGGCCGGTCGTGGCGCAGCGGCACGAGGTGTGACTGCAAAACCGACTGGCTGTGGGTTCGATCCCCACTCGAGGAGATGAAATATTTACTTAAATGTATATTTCCATTTCTTCGCTCTGGTGTCGAGGTTAAGCGCGGCGTTGAGTTCTGCCACTCAACACGCAATGCCTCCAGAATTCGGCAGAAAGTGGGGAACGGAGTCTCTTAACACTAGGTTCCCTCTGCCTACCCTGCTGTGTGCGGCATACAGCGTGAAGCTAATTTTAATTTTATTTTTATATTAAATATAATTGGACATAAAATGTATATTTTTCAAAATTTTATATTTTTTTAGCGTCACGTACGTGATGCCATGTACGGGATATAGATCCCGTAAATAGCAGGGTAGGCAGAGGGAACCTAGTGTTAGAAACTCCGTTCCCCATTTTCCACTGAATGCTAGAGGTGTTGCGTGTTGGGTGACGAAACTCAATACTGCGCTTTGCTTCAACTCCAGAGCGAAGAAAATGTAAATATTACTTTCCCCGAATAATCGAACCCACAACCTTTTTACGGTTATATTTTGTGTCCCTGCACCACGAGTGGCCTCTGCTGACCTATATTATAATATATGTAAGTATATACATAATACCAGGTAAGTAATGAGGTCAGTCGCGGCGCAGGGCCACAAAGTGTGACTGTAAACCGACTGATTGTGGGTTCAATCCACACACGAAGAGATGAAATATTTACTTAAATTTGTATTTCCATTTTTCACTCTGGTGTCGACGCAAAGCATGGCGTTGAGTTCTGCCACTCAACACGCATATCTCCAGAATTCGGCAGAAAGTGGGGAACAGAGTGTCTTAACACTAGGTTCCTTCTGCCTACCCTGCTGTGTACGGGATACAGCGTGAAGGTGATTTATTTATTTTTATATTATAATACATATATGTATCTATCGCGCTAAATATTTAGATAAGCCAATTGAGTTCAGCTTTGGTACACATTTTACTATCAAATATAATACGCAGCTTTACGTAGATAGATACCTATATATCATAGTCGTAAAGTAGAAATTAGTAAAACGTGACTAACACATTCATTATTCATTAGAGTTAATAAATTGTAGAGATATTAGGTAATGGTAGTAATCTAATAATATAGATATGGATATAACTCTTATTGTTATATATTTAATTCACCTTGGATCACTTTTGATTCGAGGACATCGAACAGAAATGATATAAATTTAAAAAAATCCTGTATCCCGCACACAGTAGGGTAGGCAGAGGGAACCTATTGTTAAGATACTCCGTTCCCCACCTTCTGCCGAATTCTGGAAGCATTGCGTGTTGAGTGGCAGAACTCAACGCCGCGCTTAACTTCGACACCAGAGCGAAGAAATGGAAATATAAATTTAAGTAAATATTTCATCTCCTCGAGTGGGGATCGGACCCACAACCAGTAGGTTTTACAGTCACACCTCGGGCCTCAATAATATTTATAATATACTAGAGGGCGCGCGCTGCTTCGCCCGCTTATTAGGAGTGAATTCTAAAAAAACCACGAAACACGTGTTCAATAAAATATTTTTAACAGTCTGAATTTAATTTTTTATAAAAATCGGTGGCAATTTAAAGATTTTTCCATATAAACTTTCAACCCTTTATTTAAACCCTTAGGGGGTGAATTCTTAAAAACCATGAAACACATGTTCAATTAAATATTTTTGAGAGTCTGAATTTCAAGTTTTATAAAAATCGGTACAGATTAATTTTTTTTCCATACAAACTTTCAACCCCTATTTCATCCCTTTAGGACTAAAATTTTTCAAATTCCCTTCTTAGTGGATGTCCAGAATATAAAAATAAACATCTGCCCAAATTTCACGTTTCTATCATCAGCGCTTACGGCTCTGCGTGCGTCTTACCTCAGTCAGTCAGCACAAGTCCTTTTATATATATAGATATTAAATTTTAAGAAAATATATAAAACAGCAAATTCGAATTTGAGAGCTTTGGAAACATCATATTATAAAAATATTCTATATTACAGATGAAGCAGTTGTAGGCCCGTGTTTATAAACCGGTTTCAAGTCTCATATCAATCATGAGATAACGTTTTCATTAATAAATTGTATACTGTACTCTGTTAAACGTAAAACTAACGTGTTTAACTCTCTCTCTGCGAAAAAAAAATATCTCTCTCATCTTTATCTACGTCATCAATATAACACAATACGTCCGCACATCTCCGCTGTCGTCACGCGACTAATCAATTGGCGGCCCGAATGATGTCTTCATCAGCCGCCCGAGGGCGTAACGCCCTGCGCTTGCGCAGCCCGCTTTGTGCTTTTGAGTTGTTCAAGCTTATCCAGCTTTAATTGTATAGCTGATACACTCTAGCTTTAGGAATAACTTTCACGGTTGATAGAAAATTATCTTAAAGCCCATAAACAATGAATATCAAAAACATTAGATCAGAGTTATGTAAGTTTTGTAGATATGAACACACGTACGGACCTACACTTTGTTACGCTCGCTAAACACTTCATTACGTTTTCTCTTTCATTTCACCGACACCAACTGCAAATAAATGAAAACGTAGAAAGCCAGCTATGGAAGTCTTAGTTAGGGCAAACGCCATTTATTTAGCCAATTGAACTGGCCACTTAAAGGAATCACTGTGCGGAGAGGCAACAAATCCCAACAAATTGAACAGGATCGGCAATTACAGAAGACAATGCGTGCGTGAGAGCGAGGTGCGCGCACGCAGCCCGCGAATTAGACTGGTTGTGGGGCGGCGGTAATTGGGGGTTCGTTCCCACGGGCTGGACCCGGACAGGTGGATTCCGTCTTGTCGTTTTCTAACGGGTAAACATTAGTTCGATGACCTATCTATGGTAAACAAATGTCGGGATATTTATTTATTTTTTGTTATGTGTGTTACTATGGACATATTTACGCAATGATTTGTAAAGTTATTTAATTTTATAAGGCTGTCTTGGCTCAGTGGTACAAGCGTAAGTCAGTAACCGCAACGGTTGCGAGTTTCACTCAGAGTATTGAATGATTGTTTATTAATATTTTCATTTCGTCACTCTGGTAACAAGGCGGCGTTGAGTTCCGCTTCTCAACACGCAACGCCTCGAAAATTTGGCGGAAGTGGAGAACGGAGTGTCTTAACATTATGTTCTATCTGCTTACCCTAGTATATGCGGAATACATACAGCGTGAAGTTAAAGAAATAACTTTAAGTAACGATTTAGTGAATAGAGAGAGAGAACCTAAAGTATTACGTTATGATTATATTAGATTTTTATATTGAAGAAACAAAATTTCAAACACCAAGCAGTAATTTAGTGAACAAATTATAGAATCATGTTTATTTAATGAAAGTAGGCAATAGGAACGGTTTCGTTATATTAATTACTTGTAATGTTAAAGGTTACCTTTAAGCTCAGGCTACCATAATAGAACATTGTGCGTACAAGCAAGTGTATAGATCACATGACGGTTTTTTTACACGGTTTTTTACGGCTGAGGTAGACAGAGGGAACCTAGTGTCAAAACACTCCGTTCCCCACTTTCCGCTAACTTGTTAGGGCGTTGTGTGGTTTGCCTTTAGAACTCAACGCCACGCTTTGTCTCGACACCAGAGTGAAGAATGAAAGTATTAAATATTTCATTTCCTCAAGTGGATATTGAACCCACAACCTTTCGCGCTTACAGTCACACGCTTGAGTCTCTCCGACTGGCCTTTCATCTCATCTGTCGTTCATGATGCTGAAGTTAGAAATTGCATCAAAGCCACGTCGTATAAGTATGACATGTTCATATAATATGATTAAATCGTAATCTCTCAAGAAATTACAATCTATTTGAGACGCAACGTTGAATGATAGGATTGCGCAAACAACAGCGAAGAAGACAGACCTATACTTATTTAGAAAACGTATAAAAATTTGAACATAGCGGGACTCGAACCCGCGCCTCCTGGAAACCAGGCCAGGCGCTTTAACCACTTAGTGGTCTTTAAGTATTTTCCTTTCCTAAGTGTGGAACAACACTTTAAAAATATTAAAAATAAAAGACGAATCTACTCAGACCTCACAAAATCTTGATTAGCTGCGTCTATTCAGTGGTCGTGTAAACACAGTTCTGGCTCTATTGTGTCTCTATCAAACTAAATATCCATATCTAAACTATTAGTAATCAATGGTAAATGCATTGACATTAGAATAAATTACGCGAGAACGAAGTTTTACATGGAGTTCCAGTATTCACAAAATGGAGCACGAATAAATTTAAATAATAATATAACCGTAGTTTAATCGAAACGCACTGTGTTAATTTCAATCGAGAAGATCCGATCTCAAACTATCGATATCGATACAGTATCGATTCGCGAAATCGTTTTTAATAAGGTATCTGTTGGTTTGGTTGACGAACGTTTGAATGAGTATTATTGCCTTATGCGTTTTGGTGTTGCTTGAGCGGTATTGGCACGTCTCTTAATGATTTAATACCTATCGTTAGTGCGGTGCTTGTAAAATGGAATTTAAAATCGATTACAGTTTACACCGTCATGACACGGTTAGTTATTATTTGGATGTATATGGTGATAGTTGTAGGTTCTATTCCCAATGGAGAATTTGAATTATTTAGTGTTCGACACAGGTGTAGAATTCCACCACGTGACACGGTGTCTCCAGAACAAGCAGATAGTAGAGTTATATATAGAGGCCATTCGTAGCGCAGGGGCACAAAGTGTGACTGTAAAACAGACTGGTTGTGGGTTCGATCTCCACTCGAGGTGATGAAATATTTACTTAAATTTTATATATCCACTTCTTTGCTCTGGTGTCGAGGCAAAGCGCGGCGTTGACTTCTGCCACTCAATACGCAATGCCTCCAGAATTCGGCAGAAAGCTGGAACGGAGTGTCTTAAAACTAGGTTCCCTCTGCCTATCTTGCTGGTTGCGCGATACAGCGTGAAGCTGATCTATTTATTTATCTTATGTATTTAGAGTTATATAAATTACTAGGTTGCCTCTACTCACTGTCGCTATTAATTAAAAAAATCATTTATAATTATAATTTATTAAGTCTTCTTCTGAGGCGAGTCGTGGCGCAGTGGCACAACAGTATGACTATAAACGCGACAGATTGTAAGTTCAATGGACACTCGGGGAAATAAAATATTTAAAATTTCCATTTCTTCGCTCTGGTATCGCGGCGTTGAATTCCGTCAGCCAGCCTCCAGAATTGGAGTGACTTAACACTAGGCTCCCTACATCTACCATATGGAATACAGCGTGAACCTGAAAAAATAAGTCAGTTTATATATTTAAATTATAAAAAGGGAACCCATTTATAATTTATTCAGCAAAAACTGAGGTTTCTAATTGCAAAACTAACCGTATAGGGCCGTTCAACACGCACTGTCAGCCATTCATTGCGTATAAGGAGCTGCGACATGTCCGCGCGACACTACACACGGCGGTCGCGCTACCGTATAATCGTATTCACACCTTTATATACGACTACCATTCAGAAACTAATCCCGGTGCTGGTGACCACCTTAATAAGTTAAATCTAGCAAGGCATAATTAAATGCTTGAAAAAGAAATTAATTTTTTTGGTTAGGTTAAGTTAGGAAATGTCTGTAAAATAGGTAGAAATGGAGAAAGGAGGACTTTAATGTTGTAGTTTTCATTTTGTTGTTTCATGCTGGCACGTAGAAATGGAGACAGGAGGACTTTAATTTTAGATTGTCGCTGCCTCTCAAAACACTCTCTCTTTGTCAGTGCCTCTCAAAAATTTCTAAATATTTTTATTATTAATTAAATCAAATCAGCTTCACGCTGTATCCCGCACACAGCAGGGTAGGCAGAGGGAACCTAGTGCTAAGACACTCCGTTCCCCACTTACCGCCGAATTCTAGAGGTATTGCGTGCTGAGCAGCGGAACTCAACGTCGCGCTTTGCCTCGACACCAGAGCGAAGAAATGAAAATAAATATTTCACTTCGTCGAGCGGGGATCGAACCCACAACCAGTCGATTTTACAGTTACACTTTGTGCCTCTGCGCTACGACCGGCCTCGACGACATTTTTATTATCATGCAATATTTTTATTCCATGATAGTTTAGAAAATAATATTGACTTCATATGTCTAACATATAGTATAAAGAAACACTATTTCAATTGACCTATATATACAGTCTTATCATAAAATTCACACATTTCCAACGTCTAAGCCGTTTCTAGCAGATCTCAACACCGTTTAAACAAAAAATAACCTTAATTTTTAATATGGGGCCGTTCAAGTATTACGTAAGCAGTTTTTTTGTAATTATTGACCCCCCCTCCCCTATTTCATCAAAAATAAGCAATCCTCTTACAAATATTTCATTGAAAACGTCAAAAATAAGCAAACCCAAGACCCCCCCCGCCCCCCTACAGTGCTTACGTAATACTTGAACGGCCCCTATGTGTTAAAACTTAATATATTGAAAGTAAATAATAAATACATGCCATTTTATATGTATTTAGTAAATGTATCTTGGAAAATAGAATAGTTATAGCTTTAGTATTTATAAAATCTAATTTACTAATATGCTTTTATAAATTTGAAAACTTCATAGAAGTAAAAAAAAAAAAAATTAAAAAGTTTTTTCACATTTTTAAAGTGTTAATCCACACTTAGGATCCCATCGGTTTCCAGGAGGCGCGGATTCGAGTGCCGGTACGTTTTAATTTTTATACGTTTTCTAAATAAGTAAAATTAAAAAGGCCAGGCCAGTTGTGGCGTAGAGACACAGGTGTGTGACTGTTAACGCGACTGGTTGTGACTTGGATCCCAACTCGAGGAAGTTAAATATTAATTTAAATTAATATTTTCATTTCTTTGCTCTGGGGTCGAGGTGAAGCGCGGCGTTGAGCTCCGCCACACAACACGCAATGCCTCTAGAATTCGGCGGAAAATGGGGAACGAAATATCTTAACACTAGGTTCCCTCTTCCTTTCCTGTGTACGGGATACAGCGTGAAACTGAAAAATAATATATATATATATATATATATATATATATATATATATATATATATATATATATATATATATATATATATATATATATATGTATATATATATATATAAAAGAAGTATTTATAACGAGTCCTCATTAAACCGTTGTAACTTAATAGCCATATAAAACCAGTCGTCACTTAGTAACGTATAGTTGTTTACGATAAATCACTTCGTAATACGTCATCATATAATAAATAAATCAGCTGTACACGGAATCCGGAACTACGTAGCGTTCATATGGGCCAATAAATCAAAGACAAACGCATATTAAACAAATATTAGGCAAAAAATGTATTGTTTTACAAAAATTCGAATAAGAAGGCTTTTTTTGTGGCAACAATCTATATTTATAATAAAATCGTAACAGATCGGTGTCTGTGCATGGAAGATGTATAAGAAAAAATGTTATTTGTGCCTATAAATAACGTATTAGAACCAAACACGATTATTTTAATTTCTGTTTGTTTGTGCGTTTATGTATATATCAAGCTAATCTCAGAAACGGCTAAACCGATTTAATTACAGTTTTTATAGGTTTTTGGGAAAGCTTCCCTTAGCATTTATTGTTTATTTAATTTCTATCGGTTTATAAATAAAAAGTTATCCCCTTTTAAAGAATGTTGTTTGAAAAATTTGCTATAAACAACTGGTTGATTGAATTGGCTGAAAGTGTACTATTCAATATACGTATAAATTATTATATTATTAGAAATAGAAAGTATTTGTTAACCTATACAGTGAAGACTTACCAAAAAATATATATGTTCTATTTCCTACTTTGCTTAATATTTCGGAAGCAGGAAAATTCTGCATTTAATGCAACTCAACACTGCACTTTGTGTGACCCGACAAAAAAAACAATACAATGTCTCCAAACAATACTATCATAATCATCATAGCAATAATTATATCTAATAGATGATATGAACCCTAAAATCAGCTTGACGCTGATGAGAGGCAACCTAGTGTTAAGACACTGCGTTCCCCACTTACTGCCGAATTCTTGCGTGAGTTGTGTGTTGGAGGCATTGCGTGTTGAATAGTGGAACTTAGCGCCGCGCTTTGCCTCGACACCTAAGCGAAGAAATGAAAAAATAAATAAAATCAGCTTCACGCTGTTTCCCGCACACAGCAGGGTAGGCAGAGGGAACCTAGTGTTAACACATTCCATTCCCCACTTTCTGCCGAATTCTGGAGGCATTGCGTGTTGAGTGGCAGAACTCAACGTCGCACTTTGCCTCGACACCAGAGCGAAGAAATGGAAATATAAATTTAAGTAAGTGTTTCATTTCCTCGAGTGGCAATCGAACACACAACCAGCCAATTTTACAGTCACACTTTGTGCCTCTGCGCCACGACTGGACTCATATATATTTGATACGAGTCCTGAAAAATTATTTCCGTAATTTAAGTGAAATCTCAACAGCTATTAACAGTATAATATCAAAATGGAAGATTAGATTACCACGAGCTTAAGTAAAACAAACATTATACAGCATCGAGAATTAATTAAGATAATTGTGAGTGTTCTTTGATAGTTCTTTACCTACGCAATTTATGTCTTGCCCCGATTTCCGGTTGTGGAGGTCAAACGACAGTCACTATTGGTATGCCATTGTAGTTTTCATTTTGTTGTTTCACGCTGGCACGAACTAAGTCGCGGAGCTCTTTTTTTTTCATTTAAATTCCATTTGTCATTTATATTATCTTACTTTTTTTTTCAGCTTCACGCTGTATCCCGCAGACAGTAGGGTAGGCAGAGGGAACCTAGTGTTAAGACACTCCGTTCCCTACTTTCCGTCAATTTTTGGAGGCATTGCGTGTTGAGTGGCGGAACTCAACGCCGCGCTTTCCCCTCGACACCAGAGCGAAGAAATGAAAATATATGTGTAAATAAATATTTCATCTCCTCGAGTGGGGATCGACCCCACAACCAGTCGATTCACAGGCACTTTGTGCCCCTGCGCCGCGACTGGCCTCAATTATCTTACTATTATGTGCATATATATTTAATGTGAAAGTTTGTGTGTGTTGTTCCGTTTTCACGCAATACCTACTGAACGTATTTAGATGAATGTTTAGATTTAAAAAATAAATCGGCTTCACGCTGTATCCTGTAAGTAGCAGGCTAGGCGGAAGAAATCTAGTGTTAAGACACTCTTCCGCCAAATTTTTAAACGGCGGAAATCGACGCCGGACTTTTGCCTTGATGCTAACTAAGAGTTCATTACCTAGAGTGGGGATCGAACCGTATCGTTACAGTCACATCCTTATGCCACTGCGCCTCGACGGCGTCAATTTTAATTTAATATAGCCTATACATCAGGAAAACATATGCTACAATTATTGTAAACATTTTGTATAATTTAGCTGTAATATATCAATAAATATAAGCTGGCGAAGCCGCGTATATGTCGCTAGTATTATTTCGAGCAAACTTCACTCACTTCTTCGTTCACTTTATTTTAAGTTGGTAATGTAACCTTAAACAAAAATTTGTGTCAAATATGATTATAAGATAATTACAAAATTATTTCGTCTAAATTCTGATTCGAGAGAGAATCTAGTGTTAAGACACTCCGTTCCCAATAATACACTTCCGTTTACCACTTTCTTCAAATTCTGAAGGCATTACATGCTCAGTGTCCGAACTCAACGTCGCGCTTTGCCTAGTTGCCAGAGGTAAGAGAGGAAAATATAAAATATTTAGTTTCCCTAAATGAAAATCGAACCCACAACCTGTCGCGTTTACAGTTTTTTTCCTTAATCCAGTAAACATGTAAATTTTGCAAAGTCAACAAACTTCGCTAGAGATTCGTGACAAAGATTTTTGAGTGTCAGGACCCGTGTCAAGCGTGACTCAGTTTTCGTGTATATCATTTTTACTGTTCAAAATTACCCGTTTCGATCACGTTTTGTATTAGAACGTCTTGTGTATCGTCGCCTGTCATTTGTTTGAACATATTGATTTGGATAAATTACTTAAATTGTTTTAATTTTCATATTAAATTTATATTATCAGGTCAAACGGCTAGGTCTAATAAATATGATAAAAAAATAATCGAAATCTAAATCAACTTCACGCTGTATCCCGCACACAGCAGGGTAGGCAAAGGGAACCTAGTGTTAAGACACTCCGTTCCCCACTTTCTGCCGAATTCTGGAGGCATTGCGTGTTGAGTGGCAGAACTTAACACCGCACTTGTCCTCGACACCAGAGCGAAGAAATGGAAATATAAATTTAAGTGAATATTTCATCTCCTCGAGTGGGGATCGAACCCACAACCAGTCGGTTTTTACAGTCACACGTTGCGCCCCTGCGCCACGACTGGCCTCAGTCTTGAACATATTGATTTGGATAAATTACTTAAATTGTTTTAATTTTCATATTAAATTTATATTATCAGATCAAACGGCTAGGTTTAACAATATGATATAAAAATTGGCTTTATTTTTTATATAATGTTGTAACTAAACGCGCTAAATACAATTGATATCAAAATTTTAAATGCAAATTTGAACAAAAATAATGCAATGAATAGTTATTTAGTAATTATTAAAAGCCAATTCGATACCAACTCGTGGTAATGAAAAAAATAATATTTTTATTTCTTCGCTTCGGCAACGATGCAAAGCGCGGCGTTGAATTCCGCCACTCAACACGCAATGCTTACAGAATTTAACGGGAGTGTCTTTAATGGTAACAGAGTGTCTTACACTAGGTTCCCATGTTCCCTCTGCACAAAATATTTTTGGCTTAAGAGAAATACATTATCCCCAAATCTTTACTCCCAAAGCCTAAACCCACCCAAACCCTTATTGATGAGTCGGCTGATTTCCAGAAATAAATAGCGTTGTATTTATAAAGTTAAAGCAACGAGAGATCTCGCTCACCGATTGCCGTATATTCTTGTATCACTTGTAAAATACTTTATTGCTATACACTGAGACTGTTTAGTATTGGTCACTGGATTTCTTATAATTTTGAATAAGAATGCTCAATTATAATAGAAATATTACTTAAATGTAAACACGCGGAAATATTTGAATTTTTATACGATGTTTTTAGTATCAAATAAGAAAATTTGTAATTTCCTTAGAAGATACTGTTATCATTTCGCACGTCAAGTCCATTGATTCCACAATATTATTGATCAATATTACAACAACTTATTAAAAAATAATTGCCAATTCTCTACATTTTGCTTATATTAAGGAGCGAGAAGCCTCCAAAAGGATTTGGATTTTTCTTGTGCCAGAGTGGGACAGAGTTAGGTCGTTTCGTTCGTTTTTTGTGTTTACAGCGCGCCTCCCCGTTACCCTTATCTGTATCGGATGGTGCGCTATGGAGCTATCGCGCGCGCCAACCACCATCTGCTTGGACTCGGTATTGCAATACACACTATGTGATCACTTGTCGTTTATGTAATTTTTTGAGTTTTTTGGTACTAAGAATTCTAAAAAAAATCAGGTTCACGCTGTATCCCGCACACATCAGGGTAAGCAAAGGGAAATTAGTGTTAAGTTGATAATACTCCGTTATCCATTTTCCGCCGAATTTTGGAGGCATTGCGTGTTGTGTGGCGGAACTCTACACCGAGTCTTAAGAAATCTTATATATAAAATTCTCGTGACACAATGTTCGCTCCCGTACTCCTCCGAAACGGCATGACCAATTTTCATGAAATTTTGTAAGCCTATTGAGTAGGTCTGAGAATCGGTCAACATCTATTTTTCATACCCTTTAGTGGTAAGGGTTGTCCACTATTTTTTTTATTTTTTTTTATTATGTCGCATTAAAAATACATACAACCCTAAATTTTCACCCTTTTATCACCAAACCCTATTTTTAATAGCCATTTTAGTAGTATAATCATTTTTCATCCCCGGTTGATAACTGATCAATTCTCATTTAATTAGTTATCCACGCCAGTCGTCTACAAGTGTCACTTCTGACCCAGTAAACAGCACGGAGTAGGGATGAGAACGAAGCCAGTCTCTTGTTTCTCTCACACAATAAGACTTCTTACTTCCTACACAGTTGTCGGCTATCATTAGTGTTTACACATCAAGCGTAGTAACGGTGACAATTATTATTTTGCTATCTCAGTGTAACTCTCATATTAACTATTAATTATCCCTGTTTTCCGAACAGTTACAATTTAAGCCCAATAGATGGCGCTGTGCATAAAGCATCATGTTCTGAATCGTGTTGGTTCGTGATTTTTGGCTAAAGAATGACATTCGAAACGTCTTGGTTTTGTAACTGTTGATAAATTAAATATTTTTATAGAACTATTGTATATAGTACAAACAATAAAGTAAACAAATTTGATTTGCTGGTGAAGGTTACCTTCATAAATCATAAAAACAATCCTTATATAAATTACGATAATGTAGTAAAAGAATTATATTAGAAATCATTATAGTTGTCAGACACTTCTGTTTATTAAATCAATAATCATGTAGTTCAAGCGGGCGAAGCCGCGGGCGGGCCGCTAGTGGAAACGATAAATTTAAATAAATATTTAATTTCCTCGAGTGGGGATCGAACCCACAACCAGTCGATTTTGCAGTCACACATTGTGCCTCTGTGGCACGACTGGCCTCAACTCAACTCAACTTTTATATAAGCACGGAAAAAATACTTTGGTTTTTTAAAAGGCTTTAGCACAGCACCCTTTTAATTTCTACAACACTTAGCATTTGGTAAAGTTCGATGTATATTTATCAAAATAGTAATTTTAGCGTTTACTTCATAACAAATTGTATTCCTAACATTTGGCCTAAAAGTGTATTTTACGCTTTAAATTCCTAAACACAAAATGATTCTACATTTTTAATATTAAAGCAAAATAAAATACAACAAACCACCTAGTGTGACCTGCTCTAGAACTAATGATACTCTGATTAACAATATTCGGGGTAGATAGCTGTGAGTTACTCACTGGGGGGGGGCGGGGCGCGATGTTAGATTGCGCGCGCGCCGATTTATACCATACCCGCCGTATTAACTGATATCGACCACTAAATATCGCATTATTATTATATGCGAAACAAATAATGCTTTTTAGTCTTCACAACGACCCGCGCTATCTTTTTTATTTATTGTTGGGAAAGGTATTTAAAAGGATTTATGAGGTTAGACGCAGCTAGCGTTTAATTTATTGGCGGTTTCTTGGTGTTTTGTTACAGGAAAATAAATATAGATAGTTCATTGTAGTTGTTGTTTACCGTAATGTCTGATAATTAATTTAATATATGATAGGAAGCCACGTTTGTTGTAAAATTGTTGTAGAAGTACGTAAAATATTAAAAATCTTTTGTTATTTTAACACAGGCAGTTTAGTATTTTTGAATATAATATTTAGGCAATATTTTTTTAAATTTATGAATAGAAATAGTTACCATATTTATCTTTCTTTATCTTATCTATTCTCTATCTCCATTGGTTACAATACAACACAATGTGTTTTATATATATATGTATAAGTACATACACCGAGTATGTTAGTTTAGTAATTATTTATTTCTAACATAATAGCACCTCAATTTCATAGTAAAGATATTATTCATGCTGCCCCATTTGCCTTTTACCTAAGTACTTGTTCTTCAAAATCGCTTTTACTTTATATATATCTCGATATTGTAGGTACATAAAGTTAATTAATATTATAAATTACTTATTGTTAAATGTGTATAGTATAGACTTTACTACATAGTAACTTTAGAGATTATAATTTGCCATAGCTTTACATTGTTTTGATAATTAAAGTCAAAAGTTATAGTATTTTTGTAGCTTCACGCTAAATCCCGTACACAGCAGGGTCGGCAGAAGGAACTCCACTCTCCACCGAATTCTCGGGGCATTTCGTGTTGAGTGGTGGAGCTAAACGCAAAATATAAATTATTCCAAACCCCGAGTAGGAAAGGACGTCCTAAATAAAGATAATTAATTAACTGGAATGCATTTTCCCCAATAATAAAATAAAAAAGCCGGTCAATTGCCAATTGGACTCGTCTAAAGAGGATTCCGTACCAATTTCAGGGCTGTAGATCAACGGGAAGTATAACTTATTAAAGTTGACAAACTCAATTTTATGAGCGCATGCGCTTATTTTGTTAGAGGAGGAGGTATAAATTAACTACATATATAAGTTTGTTATTATTTTTTTCTATGAAATACCTATGAATTCTCACTTTACGTGTTTTTTCCTGTATGCTATTGTAAATTCTGTGCGAAACTTCACATCAGTAAGTCCACGGGAAATACCCAATAGGTTTTCATATAAAATGCAGTAAAAGCGATGCACCAATGCTCGTATCTTTTAATTGCATTTATTTAGAAGCTTTTTTTTGTGCTCCATCGGACTATAGACCGAAATATTTATTATTAATTTCAGCTTGATACCACAACGCGATCTCGACGTTCTTGACTAACGGACAGACGGACAACAAAGTTATCCTACATAAAGATTCTGTTTTTACATTTTTAAGGGACGGAACCCTAAAAAAGAATTTTAACTTATACCTACAAAGATATACAATAAGAACTCCACTAAAAAGCATAAAAAACTTATTATAAACAAAATCTCATAATTATGCAGCGAATAGATGAACTATCAGCATATCACTTATGTCGCCTTTGTTAAAACGGAATAAACCCAATTTATAAATTCGTCTGCGACACGAGCGTCATTAATTATGTTGCTGGTTGGGTGGCTGAGAAAAACTTACTTCACTCATTTCGCTATCATTACAATCACGCACTATCCCCTTCCTGCGTGAAGCAAAATCCAAGAAGTATCCAATAATTTTTGCAGTAACACCTTCAGATTGTCATGAGAAATTGGTTCATATATTACCAAATTTGGGCCAGTTTTAATTAAGCAAGACTTGTGACTTATGCCACTTTGGTATCAACAGCTTTTAAGCTTTCTCGCTCTCGAGCTGGGCCTGCGAGCCTCCCCGGCGTTAATGGTGTTATCTTGCCCCTCGAACGCAGCACCTCTCAGTATATTTCTTTATCTTGTCTCTGCTGGCGGTTCTCAATTTCTTTTGCTTTTTTTATTCGTTTGCTAATTTCGAAAATGAGAAGGCGCTGCGATCCCATCACCAGTGATCGTAGATTTAGGCTTCAGCATTAATAAAATTAACGAATGCTCTTTAAATTAATTGAAGGCCTCTTGGAAGTCGGCTATCGGGATCGGGTCCATCCTTGCTGGGCCACTTGCTGTATTAAAATAGATCTGTATCGACCTTATAATACTTGGAAAAACAGTGTTCGGATAGTTTACTATTATTATTTTTTTAGTAGGTAAAGTGATTTTATTTATATTAATGTAGGCAGGCTTGTTGCGTTTCCAACGACTTTACCTTGAGTCAACTGCCAATAAAAACTGAATAGTACCAGCTCATTTGTAATGCTAATAGACTATGAACGATATTTAAACAAATATATTTTGATTCTGTATTAACGATTTGTTATTATCAATTATCAAATCATATCTTGATTATCGATAAGAAACATATTTATTCGTTTATTTTCCAATTTATGTGACATAATTAATTGTTGTATTTAATTAGTAAGATTGATGCCTGTCATTACTTATACTTATAAGTATTTATATCCTTGAAGAACATAATATATGTAAAATCAGCTTCACGCTGTATCCCACACACAGCAGGGTAGGCAGAGGGAACCTAGTGTTAAGACACTCCGTTCCCCACTTTCTACCGAATTCTGGAGGCATTGCGTGTTGAGTGGCAGAACTGAACGCCACACTTAGCCTCAACACCAGAGTGAAGAAATGGAAATATAAATTTAAGTAAATATTTCATCTCCTCGAGTGGGGATCGAACCCACACCCAGTCGATTTTACAGTCACACTTCGTGTCGCTGGGCCACTACTCAATATTGTATAATATATGTAATTTAATTGATATTGACCTGATCTTTTCGGATTTTCATTTGGTCTTTTCTAGTTCCTTAGATCGGTAAAAGGAGCAAGGTATTCATGTATTTATGAAAAATAGTACCTGTATTTAAACGTGCCATACGTAAAGTAAAAAAAATATTATATATTATTCATAAAAAAAAATCAAGATTAACATTTGTTTAATTGCCGAGATAATTTGACTTCCTTTCTTTATGCTGACTTATCTTGCTCATACTAGAAGTAACTACCAGGCCATTTTAGGCCTTTAATATTTCTACAATATAATCAATATCTAATATAGCAGCTTAGCAAATCAAACACGAAACAAAAGCAAACATACGTTTTGACATCACAATCACCACTGGTCCGGATTGTTTACATTGAATTATCCAGAGTTTATAGGTGGTATTTTATAATAGTGAGAGCCCCGGGCGGGGGCGGGCGAGGCCCATGCGCGGCCACCCTGGCGAACGCCCCGCTCTCGCTTGCATATGGCCTGTAAAAATAATTGCATGCACTATATTTGAATTATAGACTACAAGGTACTAAGACGTAAGTGCAGTGCTAATGTAGGGGTAGTAGGTTGAAAGCGTAAAATTTACTTGGATTATCACATATTTTTCGGCCAGAAATGCTTATAAACGTTGTGATAAATATATTATTTTTGTGCGTTGTTTAGTCATGTTGATGACTTGATTTTAGGAGATTTTTTTTTAAGTGTTATTCCGCACTTAAGAAAGAAAAATACTTCTTTTTCTATAAGCTTCACGTTGTATCCTGCACACAGCAGGATAAGCAGAGGGAACCTAGTGTAAGATACTCCGTTTCCCGCTAGTTTCCCGGGCGACTTCCAGAGGCATTGCGTGTTGAATGGCGGAACTCAAAGCTGCCCTTTGCCTTGACACCAGAGCAAAGAACCGAAAATATAAATGTAAATAAATATTTCATTTCCTCGAGTGGGGATCGAACCCACAACCAATCTACTTTACTTGACTCGATATGACTCGGGGCTTGATTTTGTAAAACGAAAGAGACAGCAAACCGACGGTAGACGCAGTATGTAGTAGTTAACAATTAGATTGGTTATCTAAATGATTATTTTTCGATCCAACTATCATAAGAACAATACCAGCCACGTTGAGTGACCCCATTACATCTTATACAACCTAGCGCACAGTGTCTCATGTTTTAATATAATTAAATTGAAAAGTAAAATCAGCTTTACAGCAAAGAAACCTAGTGTTAAGACACTCTGTTTCCAATTTTCCGTCGAATCCTCGACGCATTGCTTATTTAGTGGCAGAAATCAATACCAGAGCTTCAACGACACCAGAGCGAAGATATAAAAAAAATTAAATAGATATCGAATTTCCTCGAGTGGAAATCGAACCCACAACCAACCGCGCTTACAGTCACACAATATATGATATTTTAATATCGTTAAAGCAGCATACGTAAATATAAATTTGTTACTCACTGTACGAAGGGCTCGTATATGATTTCTTTACCACTTTATCTTAGCTAATACATCAATAGATTGACTAGTGTTGTAAGTGACGACCTGTTTCCTTTTGTGATATATGGTGACTAAGCCAGTAAGTAATACATGTACTTATATAATATTATACAACATATAACTGTAAATTAATTATTTTTGATATAATTTAAAATTGTATTAAACCTTAAACCTATTTTTTTAATATTTTTATATAGTAATACGGGATATCATTTTTTATCTATATTTTCACCACACTATTGATAGCGATAATCAGAGGAAAAGTCATCCGTTCTCAATTTTTGAATAACATATAAACCTTCCTCATTTCCTCATGTGAGAATCGAACTCGCAACCACACATACAGCTATAATTTCCATAGAGTGCTCAATTTTTGAATAACATATAAACTTTCTTCATTTTTTTCATGTGAGAATCGAACTCACAACCACACCACACATACAGTCATAATTTCCATATAGTGTTAAGATGACGACAAAGGTTAAGATTTACTTAACTCTGAAATGGAATCTTACGACATTACCTATAACTTGAGATTCCATTTCCATCAATTGAGCTCATCCCTTAAATAAATTGATACTATGAATTACATAGTAAAATATCAACTAAGTTACTTTAAAATATCATAGGATTTGAGTTGACCTCTCAAACCTGCATTAGCTCCAATCAAGGGTGACCTATCAGAAACATGGTATAGCTTTAACAATAATCCTATCGTGATATTTAAGAGATATTACTGTAGATCTTTGTAACCAATCACACGCAGATAATAAACGTTTTTGCCAGTTTTAGTTACATTGTGTTTAGGAAGAATGCATTATTTTATCCTCATTGAATATTATAATGAAAAGTGGTTAAGTGCGAGTCGTACTTACATATCGTGAGTTCCGTACCAATTTCAGAACTGTAGGTCAACGGAAAGGACTACTTATAAAAGTTGGCAAACTTAGTTATACTAATTTAATATGAAATTGAACAGGCCTGTAAAACCGACTGGTTGTGGGTTCGATCCCCACTCGAGGAGATGAAATATTTACTTAAATTTATATTTCCATTTTCTTCGCTCTGGTGTCGAAGCAAAGCGCGGCGTTGTGTTCCACCACTCAACACACATTGCCTCCAGAATTCGGCAGAAAGTAGGGAACGGAGTGTCTTACTACACTAGGTTCCCTCTGCCTACCCTGCTGTGTGCGAGATACAGCGTGAAGTTGATGAATATTATAATGAAAAGTGGTTAAGTGCGAGTTGTACTTACATATCGAGGGTTCCGTACCAATTTCAGAACTGTAGGCCAACGGAAAGTACTACTTATAAAAGTTAACAAACTTAGTTGTACTAATTTTATATGAAATGAACTAGAACTTTTTTTTCTATGAATATGGGGAACGGAGTGTCTTAAGACTAGGTTCCCAGGTTCCTTCTGTGCTGCAATATGCAAAACACGGCATAAAACTAAAAAAAAATTCAATCACGCAAATGTTTTATTAATTAATTTTACACACATGTTGTTCGTATTACAAAATATAAGAATATGCCTACATCATTGTAACTTTCATACATAACCACAGCCAACTTTCGAGCTTAAATTACATTATTTAATTGATAAAAGACTCGCTTTATCTATCTGGTTCATCACCTATTGTTATGGTTAATAGAGTTAGCACTAACCATCGGCACAATAGATGAAGTTTCTGTTACGTAGCGTCTTAGAAAGCTTTGTGGGTACTTTTAATCGAATATAGTTTCTTTTTTAGTACTAAATATTTAGTATTTGGAAATATATATTTTAATAGTATATTCCAGTCGTGGCCAGTCGTGGCGCAGCGGCACGAGGTGTGACTGTAAAACCGACTGGTGGTGGGTTCGATCCCCACTCGAGGATATGAAATATTTACTTAGATTTATATTTCCATTTCTTCGCTCTGGTGTCGAGGTTGAGCGCGGCGTTGAGTTCCGCCACTCAACACGCAATGTCTCCAGATAGACAGACATTGGGGAACAGTGTCCGACGATTTCACAAACAACTTTAACACAAGTGTCTTAATAGAGACGGAGTGTTTTAGCACTAGTTTCCCAGATTGCCTCAGCCTACCCTACTATGTGCTGAATAAATAATGTATGGATATGGGCACACTCATAACTTATTATGACAGGCTTCTAATGTTAAATTAAATCAGCTTCACGCTGTATCCCGCACACAGCAGGTAAGGAACCTAGTGTTAAGACACACCGATCCCCACTTTCCGCCGAGTTGTGGAGACATTGCGTGTTGAGTGGCGGAACTCAACGCCGCACTTTGCCTCGACGCCAGAGCGAAGAAATGAAAATATAAATGTAAGTAAATATTTTATCCCCTCGAGTGCGGATCGAACCCTCAACCAGTCGATTTTACAGTCACACTCTGTGCCCCTGCGACACGACTGGCCTTTAATGTTGTTGTTAATAAAAAAACAATGACATATTTGCAACAGCATCTTGTATTGCGACTTCATTAAAGGTGACTCGATCACCCAAAGTTGCCAACTTATTGCTCACTAATCCATCCACGTGGACGCAAATTTCGTAGATGTGAAGTATTTTTGATCGGCACAAGCGTATACGAACGTCGGGTCGAATAATTTATAGCCGATATACGCCGGATCGGGTCCACAAATTTGGCGATAAACTATTTTTAGTGCAAATTATGATTTTCTACGTCAGTTCGTGTAATTTATCGTGGTCGATGTCCTCGCAAGTCTGTCAATTAACCAGCAGCATTCCAGCCCCGTGACCTACTCCGTTGCCACACGGAGGATGACTAACGGCCATTGTTAACCCTTTTCTTGCTTGCCTGTATTTTATGTGCCTGGTGCTGATTTGGAATCAACGAGTTGTATTAAATTTCTTTGCTGTTCTTTGCTTTTAATGATGCTGTGTTTTATAGTTAGGAAACCTTTAAGACTTATTTTATATATTGTGGTTGTTTAAATAAAATCAATTGTAATTTTGAAGTTCCGATTCGATTCTAAAATGTAATACAATCAAAAATAGACTATAATTTTAGAGGAACTACTACCCAAATGCCATATTCCCCAGAACAACGCGGCTACGTGAGTTTCGATGCATTAAGATAATATATTATATATTTCGCCACCTATCCGCATGAGATCCCTACAACGGCTTCATTATTTCACCGACTCGGTCACATTATGCTAATACGCCGCTACGACCACCATTACCACATTATATCATCCAGGCACGCGATATACATTTTAAAATGAAAACAATTTGAAAATCACCCCCCATGGCGCTACGTCCGCGTACAACCGCTCAGATTGGCAGGGTGAGTGACGTTCACTGTCCTTATCAGTCGATAAGATTTGATTTGATAAGAACCGGCGGCACACTAAAGATGTGTTTCTGGCAACTTCACCTTGTAAAGATGTTTAATCTGTATCATCATAAAGGAAACGTCGGTACGTCCCGTTATCGTACCCAGCTGGTCTGTCACTTGGAGACAACAGCCTGTCTAACTTTAAGCTGTCATGTTTGTCCCTTTTGGATACACAAAGTGAGTTGTTTTGTTCTTTTCTATTCTGATGTCCGCTTGAAGCTTAGTACAAGTAGTAGGTAAATATTCACGTGCTTATTCGTTATACAATTTAACGTAATTTACAATTTATAAGACAGGCGAGACCATTTTTAATTACATATGTAAACCCTTTCTTTCCCTATTTTAGTTTTCGATTGACAGTCGAGACAGAAGATGCGATATGTTATATTTTAGTGTATTATAAAATAAATTAATAAAGTAAATCAGCTTCACGCTGAATCCCGCACATAGCAGGGTAGACAGAGGGAACCTAGTGTTAATACTCCGTTCCCGCACTTTCTGCCGAATTCTTGCGTGTTGAGTGGCAGAACTCAACGCCGCTCTTTGCCTCGACACCAAAGCGAAGAAATGGAAATATATTTTAAATAAATATTTCATTTCCTCGAGTGGGGATCGAACCCACAACTTATCGCATTTACAGTCACACTTTGTGCCCCTGTGACCACGACTGGTTTCAAAGTAATATTTTTTAAATGGAAATATAAATTTAAGTAAATATTTCATCTCCTAAAGTGGGAATCGAACCCACAACCAGTCGATTTACAGTCACACTTTTTGCCCCTGCGCCACGACTGGCTTCTGAATAAAACATTAAATAAAAACCTTGTTACCATCACTTGATATTATTACACGCCTGTACTTTTTATTTTTTAACAATTTTATTAATGTAATGTATATTTATATTTTTGTCATCAGGTGGCAGATTCTGCTCCTTCTCCCCGTGTATAGAACAGGTACAACGTACTTGTTCTGTCCTAGAACAGCATGGCTTTCAAGAAATCAGTACCATGGAAGTGCTTCAAACAGAACTAAAGGTCACCAGGCGCACTATCCCAGTGAGAGACCTATCGTTCTTAAAACATAAGGTAAATACATTTTTTTTTAAAGGCTTACAAAAACATTATGATACTAAAATATGATTATGTATAAATTTATTGCTTTTTTTTCCCTATTTTTTCCCTATTTTTATCCCGTTTTATTGCAACTCAACGCCGTGTTTTGTCTTGCCGTTCTAGGGAAATGGTTCACACTCCCAAATCAACATATCCTGTCTAAATAAAAGCGTGTATTAAATGTGGACATTTTATAAAAATAATAATAGAGAAGCATGTGATACATAAGATGATTTTATCTTGTATTCTTTAAAACATTGCATGCCTTTTTTTGTATCTACTACAATATGAGATAGCTAATAAAAAAATATTTATAATTGCAGTAATTCTAAAAATTAGTAACTTTACTATATCATATTTTTTAAATCTAGCTTTACGATGTATCCCACACAAAGCAGGGTAGGCAGATGGAACCTTGTGTTGAGACGCTCCGTTCCCCACTTTCTGCCGAACTCTGGAGACATTGCATGTTGAGTGGCGGAACTCAACGCCGCGATTTGCTTCGAAACCAGAGAGAAAAAATGGAAATATATTTTAAATAAATATTTCTTTTCCTCGAGTGGAGATCGAACCCACAACCAATCGCGTTTACAGTCACACTTTGGGCCCCTGTGCCCACGACTGGACTCAAATTATTTTTTTTTAATATAGTATAAACTGATAACTAAAATTAATTGAAGAAATTTTGTAAGTATAAGCTTAGCCAGGCCGCCCGCTGGTCTCACGGCTGACACGTCAAGTCGAGTAAGTTACAACGTCACTGCACTCGCGAGGATCGATCAGAGACTAACAAGCCGATAATTGGCAACATACTTACGGAAAATATATATATATATATATATAAATTTTATTTTACACACGTATATTATTTTGAAGTTAAAGTTGAACCAAAAATGGAGTATAACTTATTCAGTATACATATTGCAACACTTTGTAAACAGAGAACGATCCATTTCGCTTTATAGTTTAGTTAGAGTTTTTATTTATTTTATTTAGAAATTTAAAAAAAATATATATATATATATATATATATATATATATATATATATATATATATATGATATCTAATGATATAATTGCAATCGCGATCGGACGAATAAATTATTTAAATCATTCTACTAACAAGACAAAAAGCGCGGCGTTGAGTTCCGCCATTCAAAACGTAATGTCTGGGAATTTGAGTGGAACAGAGTGCCTTAACACTAGATTCTCTCTGACATTCGTACTCGTGCTTACACTGTTATACATACTATATATACATTGTGAAGCTATAATAAAAATAAATGTGATAACAAATTTTCCACCATTAGATACCTTGACGCGTAATATTTAAAAATATTCAATTCTATTTGACGCTATTTAACTCCACATAAAACATAAAACTATCAAAAATATATATAAATCAACATTTATAATAAAAAAAATAATTAAATTAGCTTCACGCTGTATCCCGCACACAACAGGGTAGGCAGAGGGAACCTAGTGTTAAGACACTCCGTTCCCCACTTTCTGCCGAATTTTGGAGGCATTGCGTGTTGAGTGGCAGAACTCAACGCCGCGCTTTGCCTCTACACCAGAGCGAAGAAATGGAAATATAAATTTAAGTAAATATTTCATCTCCTCGAGTGTAGATCGAACCCACAACCAGTCGGTTTTACAGTCACACTTTGTGTCACTGCGCCACGCCTGGCCTCATTTATAAACAATTTAATAGAAATATAACACAATAGTTTAAACTGGCATTTCGCTAACTATAGAGATCTCGGTCGACCGCTGACCTCCCTGACACGTTAACTAGAGTAAGTTACAACGTCGTACCGCCAGGATCTATCAGAGGCTGTCTCGCTGTTTGTTAATTGACAGAATTCTGAGTGTTCTATACGAGAAGAGGTATACGACTTCGTATGGGGAAGTAGTGTTTGTGGGAAATTAAATCCGTATCCCCCATACACCTGGGTAGGCAGAGGGAACCTAGTGTTAAGACACTCCGGTTCTTGAGTGAGTGGCGGAACTTACCGTCGGACTTTTTGCCTTGGTGCCAGGGCGAAGAAAATATAAATATAAATAAACGTTTTTTTTTCGCGAACCCACAACCAGTCGCGTTTACAGTCACACCTCTTGCGCCACGACTGGTCTCAGTCAATTAGGAACAATATGTTTTGTCGATATGAGCGAAATTGTAAATATAGGTGTATTTTATAGTTTTATTTGATACACGCCGCTTTTTCACTATTAAATATTATAGACAAGCGACCCAAACCGGACTTCGCGCGTTTTAAAATATTATTATATTATTACTTACTTCATTGGAGACGTATTTTTTTATTCTGATCTTTCTTTGATTCTGATTAGTTTTCTCGTAAAAGTGGAACAAACAGAGTTACCCATTGGCAATATTAGTAGGATGTGACTATGACATTCTGATTAAAGAATATTGTCTTAACATAAAGGTAGCAAGTTCGAAGCATTATTGTATATATAGCTTAGTGGTCAGAGTGCCTGGTCGTTTTCCAGGAGGCGCGGGTTCGAGTACCGCTACGTTCAAATTTTTATACGTTTTCTAAGTAAGTATTTTTCTTTCCTAAGTGTGAAATAACACTTGAAAAATGTTTAAAAAACATTATTGTATTCTTTTTGTTTTGTATCTTTTGCATTAAAAACACTAATATTGGTTTGTATGTAGCGAGTACAAACTAAAATTTTTGTTGTTATTATTATTACTGCACATTGGTTCAATATAAGAAGAAGAAAAAAAGAGGAAGGTCGTGACGCCTATAAACGAGACTAGTTATGGGTTCCATCCCCACTTGACGAAATGAAATGTTATGGCGAGAAGTGGGGAACGATGTGTCTTAACACTAGGTTCCCTCTGCCTACCCTGCTGTGTGAAGCTGATTTATTATTTGTTTTTAAATAACAAATTTGAAGTTACTATGGAAACAAAAGGCACAGGAAACTATATTACATATATATACTATACATAATGTAGGTATTTTAAAACGTTTTACCATCATATATTTAATTTAAATACAAACAAATTACAGTACATTATTACCAACATAAAACCAAGTGAAACGGATGCTCTGAAATATGGTAAAGTAAACCTATCCTTACCTGTAATTGGATGTCTTCTTCATGAATGCGATCATAGATTTCCGCTAGTAGATTGGAGCTAAATGCTAATATATGAGAACTTACAAAAGGTTAAAGTGTATATACTAAAACTTGTATATTTTAATTAGTGGGGAATAGGAGTGTGTTAATGGAAACGGAGTAGTCTTAAAAGGTTCCCGGGTTCCCTTTGCTTACAGCGTGAAGTTATAAAATAAAGTATCTTCGAGTTATTTACAATCCTGAAGTGATTTTAATTTTCCGAAAGCTACCCGTACTGTATTAAAAAAAAAAAATCAGCTTCACGCTGTATCCCACACACTGCAGGGTAGACAGAGGGAACCTAGTGAGAGAGAACCTAGACACTCCGTTCCCTACTTTCTGCCGAATTCTGGAGGCATTGCGTGTTGAGTGGCAGAACTCAACGCCGCGCTTAGCCTTGACACTAGAGCGAAGAAGTGGAAATATAAATTTAAGTAAATATTTCATCTCCTCGAGTGGGGATCGAACCCACAACCAGTCAGTTTTACAGTCACACTTCGTGCCGCTGCGCCGCGACTGGTGATTTTATTAAAACTAAAATAATGTATCAAATGATTTTTTAATAGTTTTTCTTTTACTTAATATATATAAATTTTTGTAAGACTAATTCGTAAGCACTAAGAACGTGACTGTATTGAGAAATTGTAAAATATATTGTTATGACAATCTAGGCTAATCGCAATTAAAAACGATCTGAAAGTGAAACAAAAGTAATAATCTTTATTTACATAGAAATAGAGTCTACATTTAGATTTTGGCATACATTAGTAAAATATTGGTGACATGTCGAGACCCGTTCGGAGTCGTCACGCGCGCCGTTCGTCGCTCTCGGTCACGTTCTGGACGGTAGCTGATGGCTAGTGATGATCGTGCTGACAAATTGTTTCGATATATTTGTATTAATGATTTTAAATTTGAATCGATTGGTTAAATAGATTTATTTGTATTTTATTGTATTGTATTGTAGGCCAGTCGTGGCGCAGTGGCGCACAAGTGTGTTACTGTAAAACTGATTGTGGGCTCGATCCCAACTCGAGGAATTGATTTATTTATTTCTTTAAATTTGTATTTGCATTTCTTCGCTCTGGTGCCACCACTCAACACGCTATTCTTCCAGAATTCGGAAGAAAATGGAGAACGGAGTGTCTTCATACTAGGTTCGCTCTGCCTACTCTACTCTGCTGTGTACTACGGGATACAGCGGGAAACTGATTTGATTGTATTGTATATTAATAAAAATGGGTTAGAATCTACCGTAAAGTTAAAAGATCTATTAAATACTTTGATAATTAAAAAGTCACCAACCTTATATGTCAAATGTATATTCTAATGTGACAGTTCAGGGTTCACTAGGTTGCTAGTGTTAAGACACACCGTTCCTACTTTCCGCCGAGTTCTGGACGCATTGCGTGTTGAGTGGCGGAATTCAACCCCGCGCTTAGCCTCGACACCAGAGCGAAGAAATAAAAATATAAATGTAAGTAATATTTACTTACATTTCCTCATTTCCTCGAGTGGAGATCGAACCCACAACCAGTCGGCTTTACAGTCACACTTTGTGCCCCTGCGCCCCGACTGGCCTCTATTAAAATAATGTTAATATAAAATTATATATTATTTCCAATCGTGAGAAAACCAAACCTTTTTATAGTAGATAAATATAGATCCATGTGCCAATATATTATCACATTACCAGATAACAAACGGCATTAGTTTATACCATATACG
This sequence comes from Heliconius himera, assembly GCA_021202915.1. Classification (NCBI taxonomy): domain Eukaryota; kingdom Metazoa; phylum Arthropoda; class Insecta; order Lepidoptera; family Nymphalidae; genus Heliconius; species Heliconius himera. The sequence goes on from JAJHJA010000247.1 coordinate 74,290, forward strand.
TAGCTTGTCTATTTTTGGACAACCTAGAAAGATATGCATTAGCTTTGCACTATTCGACGTGTAATACTGTGAAATATAATCATAATATATATATATATATATATATATATATATATATATATATATATATATATATATATATATATATATATATATATATATATATATATTTTTAAGTAGGTAAATCCTAAATTTAAACAAATATATATAAGTGTGCCAACTAACGTGGGAAATGGAATTGTCTGAATGGAGAACAGAGTGTCTTAACACTAAATTCCCAGGTTAAGAGTGAAACAACATAAAACTGTTATGTATTATTTGTGTTTATACTTAAAGGATACAGATCGATATGAATTATATGTTTATATATTTCACCCATGTATATGTAGGGCGAGGAAATGAAATATTTCATTTTTCAAAGCGCGGCCGTGAGTTCCGTCGCTCAATATGCAATGCTTCATGAATTCGACCTCTGCCTACTCTGGATAGGTGCGGGATACAGCGTGAAGCTCAAAATTAATAATATAGAAATATACTATACTGGACATCAATACCGAACACCCAAAGCCCCATTTACTCTGCTCAAACTGGAAGATCTCTACCTACTCCAGACTGAATGTAATACTAATAACCTAGAAATTTCATATAAAACGGACGGAACGGAAAAATCGATGTATAAATCGTTTGAACTCATTGAATTAAAACCTTATTTATTTCTGTGCTCTTACTATAAATTGGAATATTTTGTATTAATTTAAATTTGATATCTCTATATTAGGCCAGTTGTGGCGCAGCGGCATAAATGTGACTGTAAAACTGACTGGTTGGGGGTTCGATTCCCACTCGAGGAGATGAAATATTTACCTAAATTTATAACAAGGCAAAGCGCGGCGTTGAGTTCTGCCACTCAACACGCAATGCCTCCAGAATTCGGCAGAAAGTTGGGAACGAAGTGTCTTAACACTATGTTCCCTCTACCTATCCTGCTGTGTGCATATGTGATACAGCGTGAAGCTGATATCTCTACATAATCACGAGAGACAAAAGGACAACAAAGTGATCATATAAGGGTTCCGTTTTTACATTTTAAGGTATGGAAACTTAAAAATAATTGACTATGTATATTAAAAAATAAAAGATTTCACTAACGTCTGGTTTGATCAGATGTTATTTGAATAGCTTGCTTATACTATTAAGTAAGTAGCCAGTACTAGCATGATCTGAGAAAACGGCAAATCATTTAGGCATCGGTACGCATAGGTTAGCCACTGTCACGGCTATGAGCCTGCGTCCTTGTACTCTCATAGTGTACGACTTATTTCTACCAAGTACGGTTAACCTAGCTTTTAGTACTTTATTGCTGTCAATACTTTAAGAATTTTATGTGTTTGTATGAGTATTAAAAAGTGATTTTCTATTATTTTTTTAAAATCAGCTTAATTCCGTATCCCGCACGCAGCAGGGCAACACAAAACAAACCTAATGTTAAGACATTCCTTTTCTCCATTTCAGCCTAATTCTGAGGCATTGCGTGTTCAGTGGCGGAACTTAACGCTGTGCTTTGCCTCGACACAAGAGCGAAGAAATTCATTTCTAATAATATAAATTTAAGCAAATTTTTCATTTTCTCGAGTGGTATAAACAAAAAAATGTAATGAACGAAACTCAAGCCGTTTTTGAAGAAAAATAGGCTAACAGAATGTTAGTTTGATAGTAATACATATTACCTTTTCCCCAACTATATATTAAAACGTATTACCACAACTTTTAATTAAAATCTATCACTATTCGAATACAAATAGATATGTATCAATCTTTGTGGTAACAAATATGATTAATACGTGCGCGGACGCAGCTGCGATAGAACAAAGCGGCTGGCGTTCCCACATTACTTACGAGATGAAAGATGATCGGAGATCTGCTTTATGCCTCTATAATGTGCTACAAAAACGGTATTGTAAAGATATCCTTTAAGCTATTTGTTATTTGAAATAATAACTGTAATATAAAAAAAAAATTAGGCCAGTCGTGGCGCAGCGGCACGAAGTGTGACTGTAAAACCGACTGGTTGTGGGTTCGATCCCCACTCGAGGAGATGAAATATTTACTTAAATGTATATTTCCATTTCTTCGCTGTGGTGTCGAGGTTAAGCGCGGCGTTGAGTTCTGCCACTCAACACGCAATGCCTCCAGAATTGCAGAAAGTGGGGAACGGAGTGTCTTAACACTAGATTCCCTCTGCCTACCTACTAAAATTAACTGACATATTTCAAAAATATACAAAACTAATGCGTCATATTTATATATGTAAATACTTAATTCAATTTTAAAATAAGCTTAAATTAGGTTTCGAGACACCCTTGACACAATGTTCGTTACTAACCTATTCAGGTGGTTAATATAATTATATCAACTGGTCCAAAACGTTAATAGTGTTGTAATTCCAACAATTTAGAAGACAATTAATCGAGAAAGCCATTAGGCCCAGCCATAAATCGGTCTCAATTTCACAGCGCAATCTAAACCGGTGCGCGGCGCGTGCGCAGCCGACAGATAGCATCTTATCGCGGATCGGGCGCGATCTGTCGTTGTCGCTCCGCGGTCGCGGCGTGTCCAAACACTGTCCAAGCTTGTAACCGATCGACTGACCGTTTCTATCGAATCAATCGACATTCGACAAGGGCTGATTTAAACTATTAACTGACGTAATATATTATTATTATTATTAATATGAAAATTATGTTATCTAAATATTAAAGATATATGTTTTAATGAATTACAATAGTTAAGAACTGCATTTCGCAAGTCGAACACGACACGTGATAGATACGTTGCATAAATTCCTATTGAAACGAGTCTATCATTTAGAGCGCGGTGCTGCGAATAATTCCAATAATGTTTACCAACGCCATTCACCAGACAGTTTGAACACGCGAATCGGAGAACAAAGAGATTTAGGGCAGTGTAACACGATCCTCCATATTGTTGTGGTGAGTGACGCAACAAATCTGTCGCGCGCAAGATGGCGGCGAGACAGCCGTGGCTAAAGGATGCGCCTGCGCCGTGAAATCGCTTGTTACGGCCCGTGTGGCAATGCAAGCTTAATGTATGCGACTATGCGCTCTCTTCGAACCCTTGATAGTGTTTTGATACAATTAAAAAATCTTATTACTTTTTATATTACGTGCTACACATACTAAAAGAAACGTGTGTAAAACTCAGGGTTACCAAATCGCTATTGTAAGATTTTAGGCTTAATCTAAATAATGCATATAACATCTTTTTGTAGCTTCATGCTGTCTAGCATGTAGCAAGGTAGACTGAGGGAGCCTATTGTTAAGACACGCCAATTCCCATTTTATGCCGAATTTTGAAAGCATTGCGCGTTGAATGTCGGACTCAACGTCGCGCTTTGCCTCGACACCAGATCGAATAAATGAAAATTTAATTATTTCATTTCATCGAGTGAAAATCGATCCCACAACCATCGCATTTACACGCTTGTACCCCTGCTCTCATTAAATCTATATAATATTAAAGATTTTATAGTAAAATTCCTACTGTTATAACTGCAATGCTATATATTTATAAATAGCCTACATGATTAAAATCCTTAGATAATTATCAAAAGCAGTACAAGTTGTTTGGAACCGAATATATTTCTTTGAAAGTTACATGTGCATGTTCCTCTTATAAATGGACTTAGTTCCGCTTATCCTGCCCGCCCGATAGCATCAGCTGTAGGAACACCGCGGACGACCTTTAGAACACCATCGCCAGCGAGCGTTCCCGGGACCCAACACAGTTTTACCGTTACACCACGCCATCTATAAATCCGCAGCTTGACAAAATAATAGGGGACCCGATAGTTCGAAGCTATTAACGCCCAAAGAGATATATTGAGTCTACTCCTCTCAATCAGATACCTAAATACGGGTGCAATGTAATAGAAATTTCTTGGAGCTTTGTTTGATATCGTGATAATTCCGATTGGCAATTGTAATCGTACCAGCGAACAGCGTATCTCGTGGATCTTGTCAAGCCTCTATAGTTGTTATTAAATCTAATTATAGTGATGGCTTTGATCGGGATCAGTTTTGATTGTTAGTCACTGTGCAACCACGTATTCGGATATTTCAAGTTTCAAGATTGTTTCGGCGTTGATTTCTGCCACTCAACACGCAATGCCTCCAGAATTCGGCAGAAAGTGCGGAACGGAGTGTCTTAACGAGTAGGTTCCCTCTGCCTTCCCTGCTGTGTGCGGGATACAGCGTGAAGCTGATTTTATTTTTATCAAATCAATATGAACCAAATAAGGCAAACGACGGGTACGTTATTTACAATTAAATTAAAAAGCGACATTGTTCACCATTCAATGTGGCATTGGTTAAGTTATTGGTGCTGAACTGGCACGCTGGTTCACCGTAGATAAATAACAAAAACAACAAAAGAGTGACACATTGTAATTCGGAACTAAATGAGCATCCTACTATTTTTATACTGTCGCATCGTTAGTAATATTTTATAAAAAAAAAAAAAATAGTGTAGGCAGAAGGAACTTAGTGTTACAACACTCCGTTCTCCAACTTCTACCGAATTCTGGAGGCATTGCGAGTTTAGTGGAAGAACTCAACGCCGCGCCTTGCTTCTGAAGAAATGGAAATATAAATTTAAGTAAATATTTCATCTCCTCGAGTGGGGATCGAACCCACAATCAGTCGGTTTTACAGTCACACAATGTGCCGCTGCGCCACGACTGGCCTCAAGTAGTATTTTAGTTTATTTATTTTAGTTAGTACTATTTTTATACTGTCTCATCAGTAGGCTCATCGTCCGAACCCCTATATATTTTCACATATCGTAAATTTGATAATTTACATACACACATGTTTTTTCACACATTTACGACACTACAAACATACATAGTGTTGCAAAAAAAAAAATACTTAAGTTTCTTATTTTATCTTAAAAATAAATTATCAAAAAATATAGCGGCAAAAAGTTTCTATCCACATACGAATACTTGTATTGAGCTAAGAAAGTTCACTTTATAGTTTCACTATTCATTTTATTTTTGCTGACATAAAATTTTGGGTAATCAGCCGATGAAATATTTCATTGCGGCCAGTCGTGGCGCAGTGGCACAAAGTGTGACTGTAAAACCGACTGGCTGTGAGTCCGATCCTCACTCGAGAAGATGAAATATTTTCTTAAATTTATATTTATATTTCTTCACTCTGATGTCGAGGCAAAGCGCGACGTTGAGTTCTGCCACTCTACACGCAATGTCTCCAGAATTCGGCAGAAAGTGGGGAAAGGAGTGTCCTAACACTAGGTTCCATCTGAATACCCTGCTTCGTGCGGGATACAGCGTGAAGCTGAAATATTTCATTCCTCCGAGTGGCAATCGAACCCACAACCGTCGCGTTTACAGCCACACGCTTGCGCCGTTGCGCCACGACGGTGTCAAATAATTTATTAAGATAATATACAGTTTTAACAGGCTTCAAACTCACAATATACGTTGGATACTGCATATTTTACTTCATTTACTTTATCGTACTAAACTTTAACACAGTAAACTCTTGTACATTTAGCAACGTGTATTACCAGTTTTAGTTGGGCGATATTTTAACTTTAGTGTAAGTAGAATTATAAAATCAAAGTCCATACGCATTTTGATTTTAAAGATAAAATCTAAGGAAAGGGGAATTTAGCGAAAATTTTGCAACATTTAATTTAAACAAGTCATTACTAAAGAATTATATTAAATGGACTGTTTTGGCGCTATTAAGATTTGTCTTACACAGTAGTAGAAAATTCTAAATTCACTTAGAAGAATGTTATAATAGAAATAAAATAGAGGTACTGGCTCTCTTATGAGAGAAATTGACATATGAATACGTTGTAGATGTATGTACATTTATCATGTTTTTTTAGTAAAACTTGCAAATTGGATAAACTAATGCTTGTCTAATAATTGACAGTGAAATAGAGAGAGAAAACTGTTAACTTTGTCTCCCTATAATATACCATTTTATTCTCGCTGTATCACAGCACACAGCAGCAGAGGGAATCTAGTGTTAAGACACTTCTGTTCCCAACTTTCCGCCGAATTCTGGAGTGTTGAGTGGTGGAACTTAACGACGCGCTTCGCCTCGATAACAGAGGGAAGAATTGAAAATATATGCAAAATTTTAATAAATATTTCATTTCCTCGAGTGGGGATCGAACCCACAACCAGTCGATTTTACAGTGAAAGTTTATGCCTCTGCGCCACGACTGGCCTAGACTTACCGTTATCTGTGATAAATTATATTAATTACACTGTACGTGTGGTGTTCTTATCCAAACCCTTCTGATCACATTCATAGAAGCAACAACAACTAATATTCTAAGAAGACATTTAAGTAAAATAAACGCATAAAGATGTCTCTTAAATAAACAAAGGATAGACACATATAAATATATGGTAACTGTAACACGATATATGGTTATGGAGTAGTACGTACATACATTCACATTATATACATACAACACAACTTTTTAAAATTTTTCGTGAATTTAAACAAATATCATTAACAAAGTTATAAATCTTATTATTAATTTCTTTACGACAATATTTTTATGATAAAGCAAAATTTTTGAAATTTTAAAAGTATTATTCCACACTTAGCCATTTTTTATATGTTTTCTAAAAAGTAGCTAATTTTAAATAAAGCCGTCATAGCCCGGTGCCATAAAGGTGAGACTGTAAACGCGACAGTTGTAGATTCGAATCCCGAGTACAAATACATTATAAGAAAATGTCAACTTCCATAAACTTAATTTTATAAATAAACACGACAAATAAGTCACAAAAGCTTATTATTATAGATGATTATATATGAGGATGTTCCAAGATCCAACATTGCAAAGGTTTCCAGACAGCTTAAGCCAACTTAGAAGCTGCAGATGAAGATGCATAATTTACAGCTAAGCCTTATTGCACCAGCTATAAATAAGCTATATAGTAAATTCGTGCATCATCACCACCATTTATATACGCCAGTCTCGGTGAGTGGTAGCGGTGTTCGGTAATCAGATGCACCGTGTGAATCTAGTACCGTGACGTGGGTTACGGAATATGTTCTCAGTAGTTGAGCCTAAATAGAGAATATGGTTTGGATCTGTACGTTTTCTTGGCTTATTGTGTGATTAGTTGAGAATAATATAAGATTTTTGTAGTTTTTTATTATTCTTAGAGAATAATATAAGATTTTAGTATTAAATTATGTTATTCTTAAATGTAAAAGTGAGTTTAACGACATAGTAGACGACAAATTAGTGCAAGAACTAGGACGTGGTAGTGTATTGACGTATTCCATTTCGGCTCGTTTCAGTTTTTTTTTTTCTTCACGCTGTATCCAGTACCTAGCAGGGTAGGCAGAGGGACCCTGGGAACCTATTATTACGACACTACGTTACTTTTAAAACACTTCCGTCCCCCACATTTCGCCAATGAAAAATAAAAAAAAGAAATATCTAACGACGACAACATATAAATCATCTACAAAAAATACAACAAAAAAATACAAACATCGATTTTGACGCGAGCTTTTATTCACTAGAAATCAAAACAAGAACGAATAGAGTCGTCACCAGCATGTAGTATAGTGGTCGGCCATAAATTAGCTGGCGAGTGTTCGGTCCCACGAGGGCCGTATCTAGATGAGCCCGAACAACGCGTCCGAGTCGAGACGACGATGGAATGCTTTATTTTCACTTTGGATTTATTTCGTATGACATTCACTTTGCGTTTTGTTAAGTGTCACTTGCACTTTTAACAAGATGTCAGGATCAGAAAAGCCCCTGCTTTGTGGAGTTGCTTGCACAACAACTTTGTTTTCTCTTTTAGGAAGTATAAAGTGAAATAAAAAATAATTTTCTTAAGCCAGAGGTCAGTCGTGGCGCTAGGGCACAAAGTGTGACTGTAAAACCGACTGGTTGTGGGTCCGATTCCCACTCGAGGAGATGAAATATTTACTTAAATTTATATTTTCATTTCTTCGCTCTGGGATCGGGGCAAAGCGCGGCGTTGAGTTCTACCACTCAACATTCAATGCCTCCTGAATCCGGCCGAAAGTGAGGAGCGAAGTGTCTTAACACTAGGTTCCCTCTGCGTACCCTTACCCTGCTCTGTGCGGGATACAGCGTGAAGCTGATACAATTATTTTATAATTATAAAATGCCTTACAAGTATTCCTGATTCTGATACTACAAGATTAATTGAGCAACATAAATTTGTCTTAGGGTTATCCAACAAATTGTAACTTAATACGTATAGTAACATATTAAATATTTACACATAAATTTGCAATAATTTGATCTGCCATCGTTTATTTCTCAAGCGAAGTGATCTGGAGGATCTGGTCCTGTCATGTTTTTAGGACGGTGTGACTAATGTACGGTGAATTTCCCTAGGACTTGATTTATTACTGAGTCCATATTATGTTTCACTTCTAGAATAATTATATATGTTTCTTGGTAAAAGCCAAAATTATATTCTAATTATTTTAATTTTATGGCTTAAACTAGGGTAACTTTACATGGAATAGTTGAAATATTGCTGATTTCTCGTATTTGTCGTTGGTCTCTGTGACACAAGTGAAATAGTATATTCGATGTTATTAATTAAATAAGTAAAACGTGGTTTTGTACCAAATATTACTTTTTTTACACAGCTACGCAGACTAATATTTCACCAGGTACCTACTGTCTGTCTACTTAAGTAAAAATACAAAATATATATTTTTACCGATTTAAAAAAAATACTTGGTACTCGTGAAATGTCTGTAATAACACTAAATAAGTCAAGTAATACAAGAAAATGCGTACATCAAAAACCTACAAATCATAAATAAACCAAAATAAATCAGCTTCACGCTGTATCCCGCACACTGCAGGGTAGGCAGAGGGAACCTAGTGTAAGGACACTCCGTTCCCCACTTTCTGTCGAATTCTGGAGGCATTGCGTGTTGAGTGGCAGAACTCAACGCCGCGCTTTGCCCCGACACCAGAGCGAAGAAAATGAAAATATAAATTTAAGTAAATATTTCATCTTCTCGGGTGGGGATCGAACCCGCAACCAGTCGGTTTTACAGTCACACCTTGTGCCCCTGCACCACGACGCCTCTAAAAACGTACACTCCTTACAAAAACTATAAAAGTACAATAAATTCCCAATAAAATAACGAATACTTTGCCTATATATATATGCACTTATATACATATCAACAGCATTCCAACCACTAAACAACAAATATAACTTATCAATCAGAGCAGTAAGGCCCGATAGAGTCGTCACTGGTCTCCACTGGTCACTGTCCGGTTGCCCACGTCGAATTCCATTGTTGACTCGACTCTGGTCCCGATCGATCACTATTACGGATGTGGTCTTATTATATCTTGTTTATTATATTAATTAATTTATATGACCAAGGCAGCTGTTGTACTCACTGTTTTTGTTTTAGTGTGATCTATGAAATATTTTTTGTTGTGTATTTGGGTTTATATGCCATTATAATTGAGTATTGTACTTTAATTATTTTTTGTTTTTGATATTAGCCAACTAAGAGCTTTTCTCTTTAAAAGTCGATTTACTTGTTCTAAAAAATGTCAAATACCATAATAAGACAATATTTAATTGTCTTATTTTAAAGTACATTTTTTTTAACCTTTACAGCAGTTTTGCATATATATGCTATATGTTTCGTTAAGTTCTCCTATATTTTCCTACTAAAACTCCATCAAACTCGAAAATCTAGTCTACTAGTTACTTTTCCTATCTGTTTTCTAATATTGGAATTACATTTCATAGGCCTTCGTAGCGCAGCAGTAAAGCGCCAGACTATAAATGCGACGGTTTTGAATTCTATTCGCACTCGGAGGAATTAATTATTTTCATTTTCTTGCTTTGCCACAAGGCAAGGCGTTAAGCTCCACCACTCAACACGCAATGTCTCAAAAAATGGGCGATAAAAACTCTTCGCTTAAAAATAAAAACTATGAGCTACCATTAACCAAACCCAAATGTTTCACAATATTTCGAAATATTTAACTTTATATGACGCTACGTCGCGTCGTGTCGTGCAATCTGCGGTTCGAACAGGATGAGCAAATATATTTTACTTTTAGTTTAGCTTTATACTATAAATTTAATATCGTTTAAAAATAATAACAAAATAATATCAATTACAATATTATATTTAATTACTATACAGTAATATATAATAAAGAAATAGTATTGTTATACACATATCAAATTTAGGAAGTCATTTACTGTACAGCGGTACGTATAGCGTGACCCTAAAACTGGTGCCTGGAGCTGATGTCGGTTCGTGACCCGCCCTGACCCCGATCTACTAACCAACCGTATTGTCTCTGACGTGGCTTGTGTCACAACTTATGAAATGCAGGCTTGATAGGTACATGAGAGTAGCTTTGAAATTCCCATGTTCGATATACAATCGTATGGACTGTATAGAGGTTAAACTTTATATTTATTTAATTATAGATTTTTTTAGCTTCACGCTTGTATCCCGCATATGGTTAGGTAGGCAAAGGGAACATGGGAACCTAATGTTAAAACACTCCGTTCTCCAGTTTCCGCCGAATTCTGGCGGCATTGTATGTTGAGTGGCGGAACTCAACGCCGCGCTTTCCCTTGTTACCAGAGCGACGTAAAATATTAAATATTTCCTATTTATTATCCTCGAGTGAGAATCAAACCAATAACTTTAAAACGATCGAACCTTAAAGTTAAAGCAATCTAACAACATAATAATAATAACAATCTCGAATTACATTTGTTCGTAGGTTCTGTGGTAGGAAATAATGGCATATTTGCTAAATTGACGTCTTGGTAGCCTAGTGTTAAGACACTCCGCTTCCCTTTTTTTGCCGAATTTTAGATACATTGCGTGTGATACCAGAGCGAAGAAATGAAAATATTAAATATTTCATTTCCTCGGGTGGAAACCGAACCCATACCCTTGTGTGCCTGCGCTACGACAAGCACAGAACTAATGGATCTATAGAATTTCCTAATACATGTTGAGACAAAGCAATCAAAAGTTTATTACTCAAGTATAAATGAGCGCATTTGGGCGCCATTGTTTTGGACGTATTAATGATATTAGTGTTGGCCCCCGACCTCGCTCGCGGAGATCGATATCGAAAACCAACCGAAGCTTGCGTTACTTTGTAAATGCTTTAAAATTAGCTCAATTGCTTTGCTGTCACAATTAAATGTCATTGTAATCAGGGCTATAAGTGTTGTGCATTTGGTATATAAATATTTTTTTTTTACTTTCCGCTGTGTTTAGCATATAGCTGGGGAGGATAAGGGAAACTAGTGTCAAGACACTCCGTTCCCCACTTAGTTATGCATGTTACATAAATTAATTCATTTTAAGAAGTTTCATTACGTTTTTTGCATGTAGATTTATAACAATATCAAATGATTTTTGTAAATATAAGTTTATAGGCGAAACAATCGGATATGAGTAGTTTCTTTTTGCCTTGTTCATAGAGCGAATAAATGTAAAATAATGTAAAATAATTCAATTGCCAAAGTGGCAATCCAACCCACAAACGTCGAGTTAAAAAGTCACACGCTAGTGCCACTGTGCCACGACAGCCTCTATTGCTAATTATACTAACAACTTCAAATATAATAGATAGTTTTTAACTTTTCTCAGATTAATAATAGCACCGTGTCAAAAATTAAATTCCAGCTTCGTGATTGCACGGTCCCGGAAACAAAAGATAACGAAATGTTTACGAACAAATATTTTTTTGTGAAACCATTTTATAAGGGTAACTGTGGTCCATTGAAGAGAGCCATCGTGACCGACGAAACTCCGGTCACGAGCGAACCGTTGACCGAAAACGCCAATGTTTCCATAGTCATGAACATTTCTAATCCTATTAATCTATTAATATTTGAACTACTAGTACTGTAACTTGATGTATGTATGTAAAGTAACTTTTTTTACTCATATATTTATAATTATCGTTTTGACAGACAAAACGCTACTGACATCACTATTTTCATAATAAAAAAAAGATATGAAATAAGTACATATTCTGAAAATAAATATTAGAATATGTGCTTATTTCGTACTTTAAGTAACTAAATTTCTATGAAATGATCTCCACTTGAAAGCGATTAGTAAATAAGAGCCTAAATTTGGAATTAAAACAAAAATTGTATAATGGAGAATCGAAGAGCAAACGCACGATCCGTCGACCTCCGACACGGAAGGCGAGGTGTCACGGTCCGATAAAAAATGATCACAATAAGGTCGTGACTTCGAATCCATCCATTCACAGGATACTCTGAGAAAACGGTACGTGCAAGCATTTTCGCGGGGTATCATTCGTTGCGGTCGCCAAGAAAAATGGACCCCATAATATCTTTATTCCTTCTATTTGTTATACGCTTAATGTATCTATAATTTTAGTTTGAGGCACAAGAGTGTGACTGTACACGCGGTTGGTTGTGGGTTCGATCCTCACTCAAAGTAATATATATATTTATTTAAATTGGTATTTTCATTTCTTAGCGCGGGTGACGGGGTAAAGCGCGGCGTGGAATTCCGTCACTCAACACGCATGTCTCCAGAATTCTGCGGAAAATAGGGAATAGAATGTCTTAAGGCTGGGTTCCCTCCGCCTACCCTGCTGTGTGAGGGATACACTGGCACAGGCAGAATATTTATATTATAGTTATTTCCTAGGTCGGGTTAAACAAAAAGCAACATTGGATTGCATCACTTAGCTTTTAGCGCACAATGTCTTTTAATATTTGAAATGTAAAGAATACAGTGATATATGTACCTATTGCAAAATTTTGAAGAACTTAAATAATAACGCATAATAAACCACAAAATGAACAGTACTTTCAATGTGAATTTGAATTTATATTTTGACACGAAAAACACGAGTATTTAGCAAAATAATTTGTAACTTATGCTTTAAATTTCTTTTTAAAATACCACAATGCCTCCTATTACACAAACAGGGGAACAGAGTGTCTTAACACTAGGTTCCCTCTGCCTACTCTGCTGTGTGCAGGATACAGCATGTAGCCGATTTACACAAATTATTACTTAAAAACATATATTATCTAATCTGCCAATACAATATATTTGTACAAAAAAAGTCACCTTAGGAAAAAACTAATTTCACAATTCGCCAATAGATGGCGTTACTGTATGTCTGAATCGCGCTATGGTTTCGTTCTGTTCGAGAACATAAGTAGTTTTGTATCGCGATTTTAAATTTAACTTTGCGCAGAGGCAATATCGTAACCAATGAGGTCAATCCGAGGTGCGATTATTGCTAGTTGAAAACTTTACCAATACCCCGCCGCGTGGTCGTGAAATACCGACCGCTATGGCAATTTTTGAACGGCTGTAAAGGCCTAATAATACTTGAAATATTTAAATATTGATGAAGAAATATTTGTGAAAACAAAAACCCGACTGCATAAAACTAAAAAAAAATAAATACGTCCAATAGTTTAGTAGGATTAACAGTCGGGACCTCTTTAAATTATGCGGGGTTCCTGGTAAAGATTTTATTGATTGAAGAATTTCTTATAGGTCACGACTGTTAATCCTAATAAACTATTGGACTTGTTTATTTTTTTAGTTTTATGCAGTCGGGGTTTTTGTTTTTACAAATATTTTTTTATTTTTTACTTTTTTGTTAGAATTAATTATGGTAATCATAATCATGATATACCTTTTTAAAATCCTCGTAGTAAGCTCTTGAATTTGAGACCCATATTGTGGTATTCGAAACGAATTTTTTTTTTCACTAAGTCCAATGGTGTCCCACAGCCGCCATGATTGTTTTTATTTAACGTCACCTATCTAAGAACACTTGGGCTGCTAATACGAATCTAACGATACCTCAATTATGTAAATCCATTCAGCGGTTCTGGAGATATGAGGTAGTAAAGAATAATACATACAAGATACGCGCGAAAAACATAACCCTTCCTTAGCAGTCGGGAAAAAATATATGAATTAGAGAAGTAAAATAACATTTAATACTTCTCTAATACTTCATTTTTCGTTTTTATCTGCTGTTGTTAATAACAACAGCAGATAATAATTTATAAGTATAACAACTTTTTATACTTATAATAAATAAAAATCAGTTTCACGCTGCATCCCTCACACAGCAGGGTAGGCAGAGGGAACCTAGTGTTAAGAGTTAAGACACACCGTTTCCCACTTCCCGCCAAATTTTGCAGGCGTTGAGTGGCGGAAATCATCGCCGCGCTTTGCCTCGACACTAGAGCGAAGAAATGGAAATATAAATTTAAATAAATATTTCATCTCGATTGGGGATCGAACCCACAACCAGTCGATTTTACAGTCAAATTCTGTGCCACTGCGCCACGACTGGCCTCTGGATATTAAAAATGTTATAAATTAACCGTTATTATTTTAAAATAAATAAATTTGAAATATATTCGTATATTATAGGAGAATTTATACAATTAAACAAAAAAATGGTCAAATGCGACAAGAACGGAAAGAAACAACTACAATTATAAGTTTATAATGATAATTTTTATGAAAATCTATAAATTTTTACTTTTTGTTGTATTTTTACTTAATTTGCATTATATGTTCTTTCTTCGTGCCAAATTTTAGGTCCACAAAAATTATAGGCATGGTGAATTTAAAAAAAATGTATTAATAACGATGCGTAAACGCCTATATCTAACGTAATTAAATTACGTACGGCGATTTAGAAGCTTATTATTTTCTGTGGTCCAGAATATTTGACATTAATTTCAGATTGATACCTCCACGCGATTTTGAGATAAATGGTCTTGGCAGACGGATAACTGGTTCCGTTTTTACGTTTACGAAACCCTTTACGGAAGTACAAGGTACAAATGGAAATACATATGTCGTCACGGCGCAGGGGCTCAAGTGTGCGATTGAAAACGCGACGGTTGTGGGTTTGATTCCCGCTTGAAGGGTAAACAGATTTCTTCGCTCTGGTGACGACGCAAAATTGAGTGAGAGTTGAGTCCAACCACTCATTCGCAATCAGGCGGTAAGTGGTTAACGGAAGTATCTTAACACTGGATTGCTAGTTTCTCTCTGCCTACCCTAATATGTGCGGGTTTCAGCGAAACTCCAAAAAAATATCGTGCAGTATTTATACCTTTTTAGCCTAAGTCTTCCTAACCTTGTCAATTTGACAAATCTTTTTATTAGTAAACAATAATACTATTAATATTGTGAATTTGAAAGTTTAGTTAAAAGAAATTTCTAATATCTATGTGAAAAAAAAAACAAAAAAAAAGCTTCCTTCCTAATCACCTAATAAAAATCAAAGTTAATAAAATTTAATAAGTGACCGTGTCAAAAGGGATAGTGACAAAACTGAGCACTAGAGATTACGACTGATCCAGATTTAATAATGTCACACAGATTTGACATTTACAGACTGTTGTGAAAGTTCTGCCTTATTGAGTGGAATCGATTGATCCGATAATCGCATTATCGATTCACGGGGGGTCCCGGGTTCGAACAAAGTGGGCTCCGTCTAAGGATTTAATATGGAGATTAATTAAAAGATTTTGTTTTATTTAATTTAATATGACGTTTCTTTATTATTTAGTTTTTAATAAATAAAAATTCCGTTTTAGTGATAAATTTTACATATTTCACTATATATTCTTTAAATTAGCTTCACGCTGTATCCCACACACAGCAGGGTAGGCAGAGGGAACCTAGTGTTAAGACACTCCGTTCCCCACCTTCTGCCGGATTCTAGAGGCATTGCGTGTTGAGTGGCAGAAATAAACGTGGCGCTTGTCCTCGACACCAGAGCGAAGAAATGGAAATATAAATTTTTAAGTAAATATTTCATCTCCTCGAGTGGGGATCGAACCCACAACCAGTCGGTTTTACAGTCACACTGTGTGTCCCTGCGCCACGACTGGTGAGGCCAATATATATTCTTTAATATATTGGAATTTGATATTTTAAAATTTAAAGGAGCTGCCTTTGGCTGCTTATGTTGTGTAATATATCAACATTATACCATCGGCGTTTCAAAACCTAAATCAATCACTGCTAAGTGCTTCAATCGCCAAATGTAAGGACTCGATCACGATCGAAAGCCGGATACGTATCTGATATGTTGGCAATATTATAGTAATCATATACAAGCGTAATATAATATAATTTACAAGAATAACATTCTAGTAAATTTATAATAAATTAAATTAAATCAGTTTCTCGCTGTATCCCGCACACAGCAGGGTAGGCAGAGGGAACCTAGTGTTAAGACACTCCGTTCTCCACTTTCCGCCGAGTATTGGAGGCAATGCGTGTTGAGTGGCGGAACTCAACGAAGCGAAGAACAAATGTAAATAAATATTTCATTTCCTCGAGTGGGGATCGAACCCACAACCAGTTACAGTCACAATTTGTGCTGCACACTGCGCCACGCAACATTTGTAATAAATATTGATATTTATTATTATATTTTATTTTTTATAGCTTTGTTTGTAACACGCACATAGCAGGGTAAAACAAACTTCGGAGTCTAGTGTATAGACGGTCTATTCCCATTAAGACATTTCCGTACTCCTCTTTCCGCCGAATTCTGGAAGCATTGAGTGGCGAAACTCAACGCTGCGTTTTGTCTCGTTACCAGAGCAAGGAAATTAAAATATTTAATATTTGATTTCCTCGAGTGGAGATCGTGCCAATATCATGTCGCGGTTACAGTCGCACGCTTGTGCCACTGCGCCACGACTGGCTTTATTATATTACAATAATAAGAATAGGAAAGGGGTTACTAACAAAAAAAATAATATAGACGAGGCAGCTGATGTCATCGCTTTCAATAAAAAAAGGCGGCAAATTTTTAAGCAAAGAATCCTACTTTACTTTAATAAATATATAATAATAAAATCGATACTGTTGTCAAAATACTGTAATAAGATAACAGTATCACAAGTTTACGATACGTTAAATAAGAAATAACAGCATTATCTCGGTATTAAGTTATAAAATGTAAAAATGTATTGAAGCTAAGTGTCCGCGTAAAGCAGGGGTTCCCAACTTTTTCTTGATCAATGACCACTTTTATATCATTTTTGGTAGCAGGGACCATTATGCATGTAGGTATAATAAAAATTACCTGTGATAATCAAACAAAAACCTCGCCTCACTATCCCCAGTCACAAAATTAAAATCATTTGCGGACTATATTTAGGCTTCTGCGGACCACTGGTTGGGAACCAGTGGCGTAAAGGGATACTGGGTAAATATAAAGTTACTCAAAGATTGACCGCACACTGTCCACTGGTACGCCCACGGAATTTAAATTCGGTAGCTCTGGACGTTGAAGCGTAAACATTTCGCGTGGAATCACTTACGGTGTTTAAGTTTATTGCTCACTTTATAGCTGGCGGTCTCAACTTTTTTTTGTTGTTAAATTTGTTTTTGTTGTCGATTTCTAAGGATTTTGATGTTCCTTTTTATATTTAGGTGCAGTGACATGTTGAATAACTATGCTTTTTCAATGTTTGCATTTTAAAGTTACAGAAATAACATTTTAAAATGTAAAAAAATAAGATGGATATAGATATTACCAGCAATTCCATATATAGTGTTGTATACAACACAAGCTTATTTTTTGTTAACTAATTGAACAAATGAAAAAAAAGAAGGGCTAAAAATCAATCAACTCGTTTCACTGTTTCCATCAAAACTGTCAGCGGCGCCTCACATCACGTACATTTGATGATTATCGCATTAAGCGAGTGAGAAGCTAAAAACAAAACCTTTGGAGTGCCGTCGGTACAGTCGGCAACGAAAGTTACAACTTATATCTAACTAAAAACTGCAACTAATTCGGTACAGCCCATTTCTATATTTCTTAGTCATTTAGTTGTATATGTCGCCGTCTGTACGTTGGCATGATTTAGTTGCCCCCATTACTGACAGATGGCGGCGTAATGACGATTGATTTACGATACTGCAACGTTTAATAGTTGCATAATCGAATATTGATCGTATATTGTCTGTAATACTGTCGGTACTCACTTTACAGACGAAAGCTCTGCAGTGTAAGGACGCATTTACACTTGTATAGAATAGGTTTATATTAAATAATTAATATTACCTATAGAAATCGAATAAAACTGAAGCCAGTCTGGCGCACCTTGTGCCCACAAGCGTTTCAGAATTCGGTCGAAAATGAGGAACGGAGTGTCTTAACCCTAGGTTCCCTCCGCCTACCCTATTGTGCGCGGATACAGCGTAAAGCTGAAAAAAAATCAGATAAGACTTTTGACTTATGAGCAATATTGTAGAGTGCTAAATTATATTTTTATCGACTTTTTCTTAATTTTAAATCAATAGAAGAACTAAAACCACTTATTTAGTAACAAACAATAATATGATATTGAGAGGCCAGTCGTGGCGCAGTGGCACAAAGTGTGACTGTAAACCCGACTGCTTGTGGGTTCGATCCCCGCTAGAGGAGATGAAATATTTACTTAAATTTATATTTCCATTTCTTCGCTCTGGTGTCGAGGGACCAGCGCGGCGTTGAGTTCTGCCACTCAACACGCAATGCCTCCAGAATTCGGCAGAAAGTGGGGAACGGAGTGTCTTATGACACTAGGTTCCCTCTGCCTACTCTGCTGTGTGCGGGATACAGCGTGAAGCTGATTTATTTATTTATTTTTAATAATATGATGTTTTATCATATTACAATATAGACATGTATTTGTGACATATAAAATAACCGAAGATAAATGCTATCAATAACACGCGTTTTGACCGCTACCGATGCTTTTTACGATATCTTGAACGTTTCGACGTCGATTTTTTTTCTTTTATTTATTTATTTTTTCCATTTATCCTTATGAATGTCTAAATTCGAGGCATATTTATCGTTCAGACGGTAACGGCGTCGGTCCCGGCGGTGGGTGATAAAACTTATTTTGTCTCTGTGAGGGGCAACTTTTGGCAGCGTCATTTTATCGCCGATTTTTTTTTACTGTTCAACGATCGTTTCTGCGAAGATATACTTTTCGAAATGGTACATAAATCTTTTTAGTGCTAAACGTGAGATAAGAAATGTCTCAATTCCTTAAATATTCTTAAATATTTTATATCAATATATGTATGTATTTGACAATAAAACGAGCTATAGGTAAATAACTGTCAATTTTGGTTTAATACCATAATAAATATATTTAGAACATATTTTTTATCTATTTTAGAATATAATAATAAATTATAAGTTTTAAAATAGCTTAAATTTCTATAAAAAAATGCTATAAACAATATTTCGGCACGGGCCAAACTAAAAGTAGATAATTGCTTTAAGTGTCAATAAATAATAAAAGATGGCCGCGCGCCGCTGAGTGCTCGTCCATCTCTCTTATCTCAATTCTTAATGCGCCTCTTTGCTGGTCATTCTTTTTTTTTTAAGTTTTTTTTTTCTTTTTTCTTCACGTCATCTGTCGGGGAGTTTAAGTTTTATGTTGACACCGCGGAGGTTTTATGTTTTAATAACAAACTTAAAATCGAATTCGTTCAAAACAGAATGTGGTTTGAGTAGATTATGTCGACACTTCGTTTACAATGTTTATCTAGTTTATTGCTTTGAGATTAATGATATGATCTTTTATTGTAGAAAATTAAAGATTTCAAAAAAAATATTTAGTTTTATTTGGCTTTACCCTCTATCTATCCCTCTGTGTGGGACATTGCAGGATAGGCAGAGGGAACCTGGGATCCTAGTGAGGACGCTTTGTTCCGGTTAACCCGTTGCGGTCCTCAATTTCCGCGACTCTTTAAGTATATATAGCGACTATCAAAGCGAATAAAATAGCGATGAAATTGTAATATTAACATTTTTCATTTTCTCGTGTGGGAATCGAAGCCACAACCGTCCCACATACAGTCGCACGCTTGTGCCACTGTACTACTACGGACTTTTTTTTTTTATTTTAAATAGCCTAAATTACGAACGTTTAAGGTAGTTTCGTAAGTTGCGGCTATAAATCAAAAGTGCAAGAATAATATTTTGTTGCATTTCCGAACGAGACGGACCATCGATCACGACGCGTTCCTAGTTTGAATAAATTTATGTAACGTAATTGCGGTGCGCGTGCGCGTGCTCAGTGCGACCATTGAGCTTACACTACTTGTGACTTTAAACTAACTTAATTTTAATGGCAATATTTTATGGATTAACAATTTTCTTAACGTCACGCCATATTCCGCGCAGCAGCAGCAGGGTTGACATAGAGAACCTAGTGTTAAGACACTCCATTCCCCATTTTTCGAGACGTGTTGGGTGACAGAACTCAACGCCAGGCTTTTTGCCTTGGTGCCAGAGCGAAGAAACGAAAATTAGTAAAAATTAATTACTACTACAAATTAGTAAAGCTATATTATGGTCATAAATTCACAAACATAGTTTTTGGAATAAAATAAGAAAAACTCCATCAAAAGATATGCCTACTCAACTTATATAGCATATAATAACCTAAACCTGGAACTGAAAGCCAAGCTAAAAGTCGTTGACCACTACTGACCGACTAAAGTTTTGATTTCGGCCAGTTTCATATTCTACATGATGTAGATACAAAACTTATGTTTCGTATAAAAATCTTAAAACGTAACGGGACTCGAACCTGCACCTCTTGAAAATCATCCAAGCGCTTTGACCACTAAGCAATGGAATCTTACCAAGGGTTTTGAAAAAAAAAGTTTTATTTTGCGAAAAAAAGAAACTCATCTTCCTAATTCTAAATAGAAAGCAAATAGTTATGAAGTGACCACTTCTATCGACCTATTTAGTTTAAGGCTTTTTTCCCGACTGCTAAGGAAGGGTTATGTTTTTCGCGCGTATCTTGTATGTATGTATTATTTTTTATTACCTCATATCTCCAGAACCACTGAATGGATTTACATAATTGAGGTATCGTTAGATTCGTATTAGCAGCCCAAGTGTTCTTAGATAGGTGACATTAAATAAAAACAATCATGGCGGCTGTAGGACGCCATTGGACTTAGTGAAAAAAAAAACGTTTCGAATACCACAATATGGGTCTCAAATTCAAGAGCTTACTACGAGGATTTCAAAAAGGTATATCATGATTATGATTACCATAATGAATTCTAACAAAAAAAATATTTGTAAAATCAAAAACCCTGACTGCATCAAACTAAAAAGAAAATAAACAAGCCCAATAGTTTATTAGGATTAACAGTCGGGACCTATAAGTAATTCTTCAATCAATAAAATCTTTACCAGCAACCTCGCATAGTTTAAAGAGGTCCCGACTGTTAATCCTAATAAACTATTCGACTTGTTTATTTTCTTTTGAGTTTTATGCAGTCGGGGTTTTTGTTTTTACAAATATTTTTTTATTACTAAAAAAATTTCGACCAGATATATTATTTCTATTCATCACACTATAGAAATGTCTGAATCGTAGCAGCCTTTATCAATCTTTCAACCAAACCAAAAACCTATTAAGGTACATCACTAGGCAGGTACGTAGTGATGTAAATAGTTTTTTGCGAATCAAAGCCAAGGTCGGGTGAAGTTCACGTTGCGGTTAGCTTTGGTACCAACGTCTACGTTAAATTAGTGTAATCTTCCCACAAACCAAGGTTTCAAATTCCATAATTATTTTACGCTTTTATAGCATGTAGGTATAAATATGTTTATTTCATTGTATTCTTTAGCTTTTAGTGCTAACATATTCTCCATTTTCCATTCTCCACTTTCTGCTCATTAGAGACATTTGGTGTTGGGTAATTACATGTTAAATCGTATTTTCACAATATTTTTACCTGAATTTTTGTCTTATTTGTTCGAAAGCCTTTTAAACGCCGCTGGCAATATGCTCTCATAGTGCGTGCATCATTTCCTTGACGAAAAATAAATCAAAAAATATTTTTTATACTTAAATATTTCAGGAATTGGCACATAATATGGTGGACGAAACCGGGGATGCCTTTTTTGCAATTTTATAAATACTTTCCCCTGATTATCAATTGACGGCAATTCGAAATAGAAAAGGTATCACAATACATATATCGTGATGATCCTAAAGAGCTTTCAAGAAAATGTTGTTCAGCTTCACGCTGTATCCTGCACACAGCAGGGTAGTCAGAGGGAACTTAGTGTTAAGACACTCCGTTCCCCACTTTCTGCCGAATTCTGGAGGCATTGTGTGTTGAGTGGCAGAACTCAACGCCGCAAATGTTGCTTATAGAAACAAAATCTTTTAGTTTGCATACATTCCAGATTCCATCGGCATATCAATCTTTTCTGACAACACAAATAAATGGGATCAATAATACGGATGTTTTAATTTTTATTATTAGTAGATATTTCCCTTGATTC
This sequence comes from Heliconius himera, assembly GCA_021202915.1. Lineage (NCBI taxonomy): Eukaryota > Metazoa > Arthropoda > Insecta > Lepidoptera > Nymphalidae > Heliconius > Heliconius himera. The sequence continues at coordinate 96,760 of JAJHJA010000247.1, forward strand.
TTATTTAATTAACGGCATTTGTAAATAGAATAGGTACCACAACACGAATTTTGCTAATATTATACAAGTGAAAGTTTGTGAGGATGGATGTTTGTTGCACTTTCACGCAAAAACTACTTAACAAATTTAGATAAAACTTTACAATAATATAGCTTATACATCAGAATAAGGCATAGGCTACAATTTAAGTTTTTTTTTAATATAATTTTACTTTTATATAACAATGAGGTTTGAGGCCAGTCGTGGCGCAGCGGCACGAGATGTGACTGTAAAACCGACTGGTTGTGGATTCGATCCCCATTCGAGGAGATGAAATATTTACTTAAATTTATATTTCCATTTCTTCGCTCTGGTGTCGAGGTTAACGGCGGCGTTGAGTTCTGCCACTCAATACGCAATGCCTCCAGAATTCGGCAGAAAGTGGGGAACAGAGTGTCTTAACACTAGGTTCCCTCTGCCTACCCTGCTGCGGGCGGAATACAGCGTGAAGCTGATTTAATTTTTTTTTTAATATAACAATGAGTTAACACGAGCGAAGCCGTGTAGGTCGATAGTATACCTAGAGTCATCCGCAACGAGCTATTATATATAAAAAAATGTTGTTTCCAGCAACAAAATCTGTTCGATTACATACATTCCAGTATTCCCATCGGCATATCAAAGATCAATATTTCCTCACAACCTCTCAAAGCGGGAGGATCCAAATTTGAACTGTGTACATACATATTCAATACATTTTAGTAATAACGTACTATAACGCTTGAACGCACTAATCTGTCGCCCGCTGCCCTGTCATCAGAGAGCGGCGCCACCGCCGTGTCTGCCGTGGTTCTCTTACGAAATACCGCATTACTCGGATATTTTAGTAAAATATATTAAGTATAGATGTTAAACTAGTGGAGAATGGAGATAAAAGTGAAAGCCAACACTTAGCATCTCTTAAATTATAGTTTCTGGTACATATGTAAATGTGACAGGATTCGTTCTGTCTGTGCACCCGCAAGGCAGATGTGATGTGGAAGTTTGGTTAACAGAAATGTCACTCACATTTGCTCTGCATTAGGTGGATTTTTTTTGGGAAAAAAATATTCTACAGGCTTTTGGTGCCCGTGGCTTGTTGCGTTTCTTATTTAAATTATAGTTTATAGAATAAAATCAGCTTCACGCAGTATCGCATGTAGGCAGAGGGCACCTAGGTGTTAAGACATTTCATTGGAGCTTATAACGTATGTGTATTAAGTACAAGCTCGTACATATATTTATACTTATTATTTACATAAGGTTTCTTATAAACTAAGGTGAGTGTTTTTACTTTTATTTTTTATAATTTAAAATAACACTAATTACTTTTTTAGGGTTCCGTACCTTTTAAGGAAAAAAGGAATCCGTCAAGAGCCTTTATCTCATTAACGCTTGGACATGTCGAGTCGAAATTCAACTCGACATCTCCAAGCCATATACTCAGATCTACGATTCCCTTTATTGAAAAAATAATTTATTGAAAAAACGTTTACTGAAAAACAAGATGTGGCCGTTTCGTAAGACACGTATTACGATATTATAAAGAGAATCAAAATTAATAGAGCACTTCCGGTTAACCTAGAATTATGAAACTTGGCAGCTAGCATTTACAAGTAATACTAGTTCAGGAGAAAATCAGAAAACTATACATTTGTGGTTAAAAAGGGGAGCAGAATTTGGTATTAAAGTAGCTAGTTTAAGTGAGGTTTCAATCAGATGAAAGAGCTCTGGTTAAGCTAAGCTTGAATTTTGGAAAAAAGCTCACCTCCAATTTTTGTACGGAACCCTCGGTGGACGTGGCCGACTCACGCTTGTCCGGGTTTTTATTTTTAAATATATTTTCATAGTGTTAAACTATTCGTCTATATTTCTAAATGTAAACAATAAACATGTCTTCAAAGTTGAGTTGCATTTAAACCCAACAATTACCAAATATTTTTAATAATAGCCACAAAGCTATAGCGGCAAATAATTTTTGCTCAGGTATCGACCCGGAAAATATAAAGAGTCCATTGTTTTATGTAAACTAGCGTTAGGTTCCCACAGGGTACAGGCAACAAGCAAAATAGAGCATAAACTCGCTTAGTGACTTTATTTGGAGGACGAGATGTTACGATTTACGAGACGCAATCCGTGACATCGATAATAACTCCTCGCGCCCTGACCCCCTTGCGGTACGCTTGTACAGACAAGTCTCTTGAAGAGCTTAAATCTAAATATATATTTTATATATGAAATTTACTAATTTTAGAATTTACAAATGTATATTTTTTAGTTTTTTTTTTAATTCTGCATAGATAAATAATAAAAGTTACTGTTGTAAATGCAAAAAAAAAGCACTTAAAAATAATCATAGTAAATATTATTAATGTTTACAAATTTTCTTTATTTTACGTTGTAGCTAGAAAGTTAATTTGAATTGAAACATTTTAATAACAATACGTTTAGATGTGCATAGCATATTATTTTTTACTTTACGCTTGTATTCCACACATATCCGGGTAGGCAGTGGGAACGTGGGAACCTAGTGTTAAGATTTCATTTCCTCGAGTCGGAATCGAACCCATAACCTGTCGCGTTTACAGTCGCGCTTGTGCCTGCGCTAAGAATGGTCTTAATGTTAATAAGACAAACCTTTCAATTTCATCTTAGTAACAAGGCAAAGCACGGCGTTGCATTCCGCCACTCAGCCTCAAAATTTTGGCGAAAAGTAGGGAACGGAGTGTTTTAACACTAAGTTCGCTCTGCCTATCCTGCTACATGCGGGATACAGCGTGAAACTGAGAAAAAAGTAATTGACTTATGCACCCGAGTGTCCCGCACCGTCGAGCACGTACCGAGTCGGCAGGTGTGTATTGTATAATGGCTGTCTGTTGATCTTACACATTTAACCGATATGACGCATTCTAGCGTGGAGATGAGGATAATAATGACTTTATACTGTGCTTGTACAAATTTTGTTATATTTAGCAAGTTTTAAGGGTCCCGTTTTTCTGGGAAGTTCTGGGAAGTGAGAATATACAAAATAAGTAAAACAAAAAACTCGAATTGAAAAAATCGTTACAAACATATATATATATATATATATATATATATATATATATATATATATATATATATATATATATATATATATATATATATATATATATATATATAATATATATATATATATATATATATATATATATATATATATATATACTACATTTTACAAACATATATATACTACATTTAAATTTTTATAAGTTTTCTCAATAAGTATTTTTCTTTCCTAAGTGTGGAATAACACTTTAAAAATGTTAAAAAACGTATATTACTGTTTTATTTCATATAAAGTTGAAAGCAAACGCCCGCAACCTTAAGTTTGTCTTATACTACAACGCAAAATAAATTTTCTAACTCATTCAATATACCTATTATACAGTATTGTATATTTATGAAATATTTATATTATTGTTAATATATATTTTTTAAATTCATATTATTATAGAGTTCAGAAAACCCAGTAGAAGAGAAGCCTAGCAGTGATAAAACTTACGTAGTGGCTGCCTGGCCTCCCACCACGCCGGGACACACTGGGTACCTCACAGTAGCCACACTTCCCCCTTTGTTTGTACGAAGTAAGTTAAAAAAATGAGCTTCACGCTGTATCCCGCACACAGCAGGGTAGGCAGAGGGAATCTAGTGTTAAGACACTCTGTTCCCCACTTTCCGCCAAATTGCGTGGAGGCATTGCGTGTTGAGTGGCAGACTCAACGCCGCGCTTTGTCTCAACACCAGAACGAAGAAATGTTAATATAAATTTAAGTAAATATTTCATTTCCTCGAGTGGGGATCGAACCCACAACCAGTCAGTTGTATAGTCACACTTAGTGCCACTGCGCCACGACTGGCCGACGAAGTAAGTTTTTTTTAATAAATTTACATATATTCACCATTACTAAGATCTAACGTTGAGCGTTGGCATTCAAATCAATGCGTCCAATCCAAAAGCGTTAAATTCCCCAAGTAGCAATCGAACCCACAACCAGATCATGTATTTATATTCATATCATGAATCACTACCGCAAAGCTTCATAAATATCTAGTAAATTTAATATGACATAAAATCTTTTACTATCTTAAACAAATCCAATAATTAAGAAGAATTAACCGCTTTAAAATTATAATATTAATATTTTTATAAAGAAAACAATTCAAAGAGAATTATTGATAGGAAATAAGTCTGTATATTATATGATATGTGTATGTGATGATATACTTGGATGCCCCACCTCTTTTATAGTTTATGTTAAAATAAATGCTTTTGAAATTGATCATACAAACAGTTGCACTATATTTCGCTGTAAGCCATTTAAATATTATTTGATTTTGTGATATGTTAAGATAACAACTCTTTATTTTACAGAAACCTCTAATGGCGCTAAAGAAAGTGATCCCATTAAAGATGACGAGGAAAAGAACAATTCTCCTAATACAGAAAATAATAAATGACATATAAATTGTTAAAAAAATAATAATAAATAAATAAATAAAACTACAAATTATTTAGTTTAATTTATAATTTATTGTTAAAATCACTTACATCTAATTATAATCTAAAACTACAAACGTAGAATAGTTACGGAACTTTTACGCCATATTTATTTACGGCAGTGGAAGAAACATATAAATGTTGGCATTCGATTTATTCTTTATTAATCCTATCACAACAATATTTTGTCATATTAATTCTTATATGTATATATTTTATTTGAAAATATACGTCGATTTATAAAACGAATGCTATGCACTCCTCATTTCTCAATACAAGTTTTAATATATATTTTTATAGTAAAATAAATTTGTTAAATATATTGTAATAATAATAATATCATTTCCAATGAACGTTAGATAATAAAGTCTATTAGTTTGTATATATTCTAAGACAATTTAAATTTCAAAGTTAATATATTAAACTTAAAACTATAAAAAAGTCAAATTAATCACGAGAAAGCTATAATATTCTTAATAATGATTTAAAATGTTGGTCTAGTTTACTTTTTATCTTGTATTTGAATCTCATGGAAGAAAAAAAAACTGTATACTATAAAAGTAACTCACAAATATCATCATGTTCTATTAGAATTATTTGATAAGCCTCATTTTGGAATGTTATATTGTTATATAACCAAACAAAAAAACACAATATAAAAAAAGCTTTTTTTAACAATTTCAAAAATAAATCAAAAAATGCATATTATTTAAAATTTTATAATTATACTAAAATTTACTAATATTCCAAATATTTTTTAATTTCTCTAAATATATAGACTAGGTTACCGAAATTCTTTTTTAACTTACCATTATTTTAATTGACCGAAATTCAAACCAATATAAAATAATATTACATGCAGACATACAAACTTATTTGGGTACTTAACTGAAAAGAATGAAAAATAAAAATATTATAAAATTAAATTAAGATCATAACTTAAATAATAGCTTTAAAATTTAATAAACTTAAATTTAAAAGGAAAACCAAGAATCAAGAAGTAAATGAAAATTTGAGATAAATTCCGATAAATCTTTCAATTACCTATATAACTCAAAAATTTTAATTTTGTCTAGGTAAATAGATTTTAAGTAATTATCTTTTTTAGACATATAACTTTATATATATTTATTTCCATATTTACTATCAATATAAATAAAACAGTACATTCATAACATCCTCTTATTAAAAATAAAGATGGTAATATGAAACAATTCATGAAACTGATTCATTTTTAATTGAAATTTAATCTTTTAAATGATAAAACAATATTTGTGGCAATGAAAAGTAGCGTCAAGCTGAAACCACAATGGCTGTGGGTTCGATCCACAATGAGAGAATAATATTTAAATTATTTTTATTATCGTCTGGTAGAATAAAAAAATATGTCGCGGCGTTGAGCTCCGCCACACAACACACAGTTATAAAAATTTGGCGATGCATCAAGTTCATTCTGCCTGGTGTTATAAGGGAAAAATGTGAAGCTGTTTTTATGAAATCCCATATTTACCTAAAATCACTGAAGTCTGTCTTCAGTTGTATAGTAGGTTTGGGAGGGCGAGTTTCAAAGGAGGGGCGCGACGGCGGAGCCCTGCGCAGGGCTCTGCTCGCTTGATTTGCTTTAACTGCGTTTTCTAATTTAGTTCTCAGTTCTGATGATTGCTGCATCATTGTTTTGAATTCCTGGAATTATTTTTTAATTTCAGATTTTGTAGGACACATTACTTATTTCACACTTTTTATTAATATATTAAATATAATTAATATATACTTACATATATATATGAACGTTATAATATATTTGAACATTCAAATGTTAAAAATAAAATGGAAAGATCTATTTTATAGAATATACATGATTTTAAAAAGACTACCATGAAATATTAAGATTTATAATCTTTTTATTCAACAATTCCTTGCCATCATTAAATGTATAAAATTTGTATTTAATTACTATATGAAATTAATTCATATAGTGAGCTATCTTGAAGCATTGCCGTCAAACACTGCCCAACGTTTAACTGTAAGCGCAATGTTTGAGAATTTTATTAATACTTAGGATAATAAATTATTTTCGCCATTATTATCACCACTTAGGCAAGACAACGAGCGGTGTTAACTTCCGCCAATCGATACGAATGTCTTGACACTAGTGTGCTAAGCGTATTTTACTACAAACATACTAGGTTTATTAATAACATTAAAAACTGAATAGTAATTTAACATACTTGTGGATATTTAGGTCCAATTTTCATCAACCAGTTCAGAGCAAAGTCGTGTAACGAACGCACGTGTGGAGGTGCTCGGGTCAGTTCTTCGCCTTCACGCAGATAAGATATCACTATGGGCACTAGGATCCATAGCATTTGTATACCTGGAGTCAGGGAGAACAACTTCTTATTTATTTATATGTCTTTTATTTAGTTTTCAATATTTAAAGTTAGTTAATATACTATTTATCTCACCTTTGTGAGGATCCTCTATGGGACAGAAAAAAACATGTCATGAATTTATAATTCAGTATAGTTTTCGATTTTTCGATTTAATACGAAGTACGCAATATGTACGAGTATGTAATAAAAAATATAATTTTTAAACAAAACCAAAGCCAAAAAAATCTTATAAATATTTAAGTTATGGTTTAGAATTTATAGTGTATCTTTTTGTTTAACTGTTCTGTTTTATATTTCCAACGATCCCGATTTGGTGGGAGAAGCCTAGGTTAGTCTACTATTTCCTTACGATTCTTTGAGTTTAATGGTTTCCTTTCCTAGCAATCGCTTAATATTTGCGATTTCTCAGGAACAGTACCCTGTCTCTTCCCTACTCGGGAGCAGCAATTATACTCTTGATGCAGGGTAGATGGAACTGCATGCGAACAAGTATACAAGTGTACTCACGCGCGGCGTCGGGTGCGGCGTGCACGAGCTCGTCGAGCGCAGCGACGGCGGCGACGGCGGCGCGGGCGTGCGCTGGGTCGGCGGCGTGGCGGGCGGCGGCCGCGCGCGCTACCACGCGGGCCGCGAGTGCGCGCGCCCACCACGACACGCAGGCCGCGTTGCGCGCGTCGCCGGCGCGCGCCCAGATGGTGCGCAGCACGCTGCAGTACAGGGCGAACGTCTGTGGACGAAGACAAGGCAAACTATAGCTTTCCAGGGATTCACAGATCGGGTTCCAGGCCCAAACAAACTGGAGCTTACGACCTAACTATTATTAAAAATTCTCTGTGAAATGCATACTTTAACGCTAGCCTCTGCTGCCGAAATTGGAAAATGTTTTTACACTAAGAACTGCCCTCGAAGGTTAGGTTAATTAGTTACTTCTGCCAACAGGTTGATAGTTGTTCTACCTCCCTACAGTATATATATAGGGAAGAGCAAGAATTTTCGATAACTACCCCATCTTATCAAAACTTTAATCTAGGCAAAACTTTTGAAACTCATTTAATCAGTATTTTAACTATCAAAACTACAAACTAGACTATTACTAGTATTGTATTCCTATTATATTAAAAATCCAAAATTTAAGAAAAAATATTAGTACAAGTATAGAAAAATATAAATCAATAGAAAAAGCTGGTTTCAAACGCGAATACTCTATCATAGATCATATATACAAAAAAAAACAAGTCAATTGAAAAACACGAGTACCAGAGACCACAATAAGTTACTTTCATCGATTAGAAAACTCTAAAGATAAGGCCTTCATCCTCACATGAGAAGGATTTTTTTAGTTAACATTTTTTATTTTACACATAATTTAATGCAATGTAATTAAATATGAATATAACAGTAAAAACAATAAACAAACAACATAATATAAATTATTGAAACTGTAGTATTATGACTCCAAATGTATTACTTAAAATTTTGATGAAAGAATATGCAAGAAATAAAAGGTTTTTTTATTTATTAAGAAAAATAGAATACAGTGCCTCATTGTCCCTAGTATCCAAGCACTGTCTGAAATGATTAATGCAAGGATAGTGCAAGGGCGGTGCGGGCGCAGCACGACCCAGGATACACGCCATCGCCCGGGCTCCCGTTACACCGTCTATGCGTTGATCAGCGTCTTCTGAAATAAAATAAAAAAAAAAACAATAAAAATTTTACAACATTCTTTAGCTTACTTTACAATATTGATGTTATGTATGTAGCTGTAGAATGTTAATCAATAGTAATGTTTCAATTTTTGTTGATAATATTGTAAAACGGTTTTTATGATGATGGTTAATACAAAGCTTCATTCAATATTTTTATAATAGATACTTTATTTATTATTATTATTTATTTATGATGGAAAAGTGAGAGGTAAGAGAGATAGGGGGAGTCCTCGGTTGACCATCGAAAACACAGTATCAAAGATACTGGAGGAAGGTCACGTAAAAAGCATGAAGACCCCCCTATGAAGAGGTTGATGACAGTGGACGAGGCGAAAGAGGTATATAGAGACCGTAGAGTTTGGCGCTCCATCCTCTCTGACTACCCCGCTAGGGATAAAGCGTGAAGTTAGTTATAGTTACATACTTTATTAACTGCTATATTACTCATTTGCATACTTTCATTTGCATACTGATCCAACATTTTACTAGAATCTTAACACTAAAAAGTATTCCAAAAAAAATAATGTATCTATATTACCTTCACAATAACGAAGTATAAGTACCAAATAAAATACAAGAATTTGTGACGGTAGGAAATGAAGAACAAAATCCACTAACCAGTCTTCACTCTATCGACGAGTGTTGCAAGCGTAGCCTGCAGTAACACGGCGTGTTTGGCGCGCGTGTCCTGTTGCACGCGGGCCGCTCCGCATTCAGAGGCTGCGTGCAACAGTTGCACGCCTGCGTCAGCTAGCGTGTTTGAACCGCGACTTTCACATAAAACCTCTGTCGCTAGATAGAGGATTGTTGGTAGAACTGATAACGCGCCTGGAAGCAAAAAAGTAAGTTTCTTTTGTACAAAACATGTTATTGCAATAAATATCAAAAACCTTTTTTTTTTTCGTAAAGAAATAGCAGAGAAATAGTAATATTTGCAAATATTCATTTGGAATGAGTCTTAATAAATTTGTTACTTGTGAATTAGTATTTCTTATTCAAAACAACAATTATAGTTTTTATATTTTTATCCTTCCAATTGCGGTGTGACGTAAATCAATTAGTTTTGTAAAATAACAGATGATAATATGATATATTATCATTTGTTATTTGATTAAACTAATTGATAATAGAACTCTCATAGTACATAAAAAAACGACACTTTATAATATATATAAAAAAAAACACAAAAATATATAATATTTAATATAAATCACCTTGCGGGCTAGTCAACGTAGTCAACTGGGACATCGACGCCAAACTCTTGATCAACAACGTATCACCGTGCACTCCCAAACCCTTCCTAACACCAATTATGCCCACATTGCCTTCCTGCTTCAAAGGACTTAACGCTGGTAGTCTTCTAACTAGTAGACAAATGCAAACTTCCAAACACGCAAAAACTAGGGACTTCCCCGGCGGTAAATCCCCGGTTGGCCCTCCTTCACCAAGTGTGTGAACAACTTCTAAGACAGATTGGGGTATATTCTCGGGTGATTCATTGGGTGCCAGTTCTGAAAAGTAATAAGAATAAATAACTAAGTGTGAGCACAATTAAATCACTATATATTTTTTGTACATATTTTTAAAATGTTTTTTATTAATTAGTTTGCACTAATTTAGACTATTGATGTTGCTGATATAATGTAATATTTAAACCAATTTAATTTATGCTATTTAGTGCCAATAAGACACTAATTTATAGTCCCTACTAACTCATCGATATCAACTTGTAAGACTGTTCATTAAAACAAAAAACCGGATAAGCGCGAGTCGGGCTCGCCGACCGAGAGTTCCGTACAAAAATTGGAGGTCTCGAGCTTTTTCTCAAAATTCAAGCTTAGCTGAGCCAGAGCCCTTTCATATGATACCTCACTTGAACCAGCGACTTTAAAACCAAATTTTGCTCCTATTATTTTTACCATTTAACTAAACAAACGTATAGTTTTCAGATTTTGTAGGTCAACCGGAAGTACCCTATTAATGTTGATTTCCTTTATATTGTCGAAATACGCCACATAAAAGGCTTTATCTTTTTTTAAGTATTTGTAAAAATACGTTTTTTTTTAGAAATCATGGGGCCGTAGATCTGAGTATATGTTTTGAATTTCAACTCGATATCTTCAAGCGTTTCTGAGATAAAGTCTCTTGACAGACCGACAGGCGGATTACAAAGTGATCATATAATGGTCCCCTTTTTCCTTCAAAGTTACGGAATCCTAAAAACGGCACTGGATCCTACCACAAAACAAAATATCTCAAAAATACAGATAATAAATTGTAATTAAAGAATGAAAACAATATTATACCAGCAATCTTATCCTGTATAGCTGCACGCAATTGGTCTCGGGCTGCCACCACAACCAGATGCAGGACATCAGCCGCCAACAGCAGCGCCTCTATACTGTCCTGTGTGAGACCAGTGCGGTGGATGATTTGACATAACTCTATTGCTAGCGCCCTGAAAAAGAAAAGATAATTAAAAAAAAACTTAGTTTATTATTATAGTGTAAGTACAAATATTTAAATCATTAAAATTGAGGATGGGAAGTGGCAACATTAACATTAGTCGAGTGGTGAAACGTGAATTAATCATTTCTGTTTTCACCACGAAATTATAAAGCTTATTGTATCCAGAAATTACACATCGTATAAAAATCAGCTTCACGCTGTATCCCGCACACTGCAGTGTAGGCAAAGGGAACCCTGTGTTAAGACATTCCGTTACCCACTTTCTGCCGAATTCTGGAGGCATTGCGTGTTGAGTGGCAGAACTCAACGCCGAGCTTAACCTCGACACCAGAGCGAAGAAATGGAAATATAAATTTAAGTAAATATTACATCTCCTCGAGTGGGAATCGAACTCACAACCAGTCGGTTAAACACCGTATATTTAAACAAAAAACATTTTTGTACCTGTCAATCAACATTGTGATTGAGAATTTGAACAGAATAGAATATACTACACGGGGAAAAAAATATATAATGTGGGGTAGAAAAATAAAGAAAGTACAGTGTATTTGTTTGACTCCTACATACTTCTCAAAATGCAAAGATCATAAGAAAAAAAATGTAATAAGTCTCTTTGAATATAAATATTTATTTACCTGTCTTTAAGTAATCTCGCTCTGTTTTCGGGAGCATCAAGTAGAGTGACTAAAGACAGCAGTACAGATATCGTATTCTCCACGCTCATATCACGTTGGGCACACAGCGCCTCCATACATATGCCTAAAATTTAAAAAAGAAAATAGTAAATATGCAATAAGCATCTAATATTCATTAAACTTATTTTGCTAAGCAATATTTTACCAAAAAGTAGATGAAACTTCTCATCGACAGGTTCAAAGAATTCAAAATTTCCATTTTCAGTCTTGTTGGTTCTGTTATCCACATTGTTATCTAGTTCTTCTGGAATGTAATACATATTTATATTATGAAAATGTACAATATATTATAAATATACTATTTTTCTATAAAAGACTCGTCTTCCATCGCTGAAACTGTTATTACTATACAAAATCTTTACATAAAATATAGCCATGTGTTATTTTGATATATAAACTATATCACCTTGAAGTTTCATGTAAATCCATTCAGTTTTGAGTAAAGAAGCACAATTAGGATCCATCTATCATCACAATACTATTATTATAGGAACCTTATCTATAATATAATTAGTAACATAGAAAGAGAATACTAATAAAAATGCTATACATATACAGATTTTTATTTTTAGTTTTATGTTTAGGTAAAGGAATCTACTGGCCCGAATTTGAGATATTTGCTTATAATTTAGATAATTTTCTTATCTACGCATTTAATGAAATTGGAAATGTTACATACAAACGTAACGTATTTAGTTTAATTATCAATAGTGTAAAATAGTATCACACAATAGTGTACAATAAATTAAATATCAAATTAAGAAAATATATATATTAAAATGTCAAATCACCATTCTTCGTACTGTCCGTCTTCTCCAGCCCTATAGTGGCGTTGAACCGCAAAGCAGCTGCATACAGTAAAGAGGGCCAAGCGCGTGCGTAGTGAGCTCGAGACGCCTCCGCAGTTTCCGCCGAGTAGAAAGCACCACCACCGTGTGGGAGTTGCGATGCGAATTCTGGAATTGGTGAGTTTCTATAGTATGACCATTATACGGTATATAGTACGATTGACAAATCGTGGCAGCCCTAAAGTTAGATTTCCTGAACTTCCACACATTCCACACTCAGGAAGAAAACGATCAAAAATAATAACAACCCCAAAATCAAATCTGCTCAGCCATCCACTATCAACTACATGGCGGCCACGACTCATCGACCTTACTGTACGGACGTTCAACGTAAGGCGGTGGCAAAACACAGTACATGGGAGCGCTAGTGTGATGACGTGGATAGGGGGCAACTTTGTGCTTCAACGGTCCAATTGGGGGGGTCCAACGGTCTTGTGTCACTTGAGATGGTAACATTTTGTTAAGATCTCAGCGATAGAAATTGTATTTCGTTTCGTCTGTGGAGCCTTAACTTTGTTAAGTTTGGGGGGCCCTTTATTTTTTTCTACATTTGTTAAGCTAAACGACTTATAAATTAGAGGTCTTTCATATATTACGTCACACATTAAGCAGAAGGGTCGGATTGTCACTTGAAAAACTTTAAGAAAAAAAAATCATAATATTAATCATTTATAATATTTCTTAAGAAATAATTTCTTAAATACAACAACTTACCAGGAGGCAAACTCAACAAGGCATGGTCTTTCAAAGCCGCCAACCAATTCTCGCCTAAACTCTCCAACTCTGGCTCAACTAACTTCAACAAACTTTCTCCTTTCGATTCAAATTCACCGTATTCATCATCTTCAGGTGTTTCATTATTAGCGTTATCCATTTGATTTGTGTTTTGTACGAGTTGATTCCGCCATTTTGACATTTCGGCGCGATTGTTCACCGGTTTCGTGTCGAGTTGCTTCACGTAACTGCCTGGAGCGCTGTCGTTGCTGACCATTGCTACTATATAGACCTGAAATTAAACAATACACTGCAATCTCAAAATGGACAGACGGACAAAATTATTTTGAAGTGTAAATAGACATCATATATAATCGGGAAACAAAAACTGATTAACAATCATAGTGCAGTACGCAAAAGTGATCTTATTACTTTAACGTAATATATTTTTATTCAGCTTCACTTTTTCCCACTTTCCGCCGATTTTTTAATGGGGCGTAATGCCCCTCTTGAGTCGTAAAAAATGTGTAAAAAATAAACTAAAAACATAATTTAATTATCGTATTTTTATAAAACTGTTGTTGTCTACATTCTAGGAATTTTGTCACTTTTGACTAAAACTTGTGTTGCTCAACCAACTAAACGATGACAGTCTTATTGATCTCTTTAATATAATATTGCAGCCAAATTAAATAATAATCTTACTTACCTCAGCCCATGCTTTTAAAATGGATAGTTTTTCCAATGTCGCCATACTCTCGTTGTAAATGAGTGTCGTGTTGCCCTTTTTGTTTAGTTTATCTAAACTGGAGACCAACAACTGATGGACACTGAAACGAAGATCATTTAGAATAATAAGTTCAGTTCTCGTTATTATTTGTATCTATCTAAGTAATATAAAGTAAACAGTTTTCACTTCTTTTTAAAAAACATACTAATTATTAATTATCAGCTATATGTATTGGTTAAGATAATATTTATATTATAATATTATCTTTAAATATATTATTTTTTCAATATTATAAGTCTATAGAAAGATCGTATACTTATTTTATATGTTGAATGAAAAAAACCTAAAAAAAACTTTTCTTTGTAACTCTATAAAAAAAAAAATCAAATCAGCTTCACGCTGTATCCCGCACACAGCAGGGTAGGCAGAGGGAACCTAGTGTTAAGACACTCCCGTTCCCCACTTTCTGCCGAATTCTAGAGGCATTGCGTGTTGAGTGGCAGAACTCAACGCCGCGCTTAACCTCGACACCAGAGCGAAGAAATTTAAATATAAATTTAAGTAAATATTTCATCTCCTCGAGTGGGGATCGAACCCACAACCAGTCGGTTTTACAGTCACACCTTGTGCCACTGCGCCACGACCGGCCTCAAACCTGTAACTTTATCAAATTAAATAAAAAAAACTATTCTATTATATTTACGCTTTCCACATAATAAACTTAGAATGATGATCACCAAAGTGTTCTACTACATTTAACATTTACAAAAATAACCAGCTGAACACGTTCTTCTTCATTCTCACCGTGACATCCTCACTAGTACCTGCCATTCTATGTCAGCTAAGCTGACTCTGCATATCCTACGAAGAGATCCGGACGGCCAAACGCGCAGCTGTGCTGACGTTTCGCCGTCTCATTAATGCAGCTAAGGCTCCGTTCACCCTGTTACTGGCAGCAATACGCCTTTCCACATCTATCTCGTATCTTCCATCTCTACTGAACATACTTCCCAAGTATCCCACTTCATTCACTTGTTCTAATATCTTACCATTTACACTGATTTTGCATTCCGTCCTTTCTTCATCTTTTTCAAAAATCAGAACCTTTGTCTTATTCGCATTGAGGCTTAGACCATTATTTTCACACCCTTCTTTCAGACTGGTGACCAATGCCTGCAACTCCCATTCTGATGATGCAATAAGCACTGCATCATCTGCGTACAGCAGGCAATTCACATTTAGGTCACCTACTTTCACTCTCATTTCACTTTGTTTTACTTCTTGGAGACGGCTATGCAAATACAAATTGAACAACCAAGCTGACATGGCACAACCTTGTTTAACACCCGATAGGATGTCAAACTAGGGCGACATGCCAGCTCCTACTCGCACGCAAGCTAAGTGATCTCTGTAAAGAGACTTTACAGCCTGCAGCAAGGGTTCGCTCACATTGTACCGGGGTAGTTTCTCCCATAATTTCGCTCTTACAACTCTGTCAAAAGCCTTTTCCAAGTCCACAAAAGCACAGAAATTTTTTTGGTTAACGGCAAAAAAAATCCGTGATCATGCGGAGGGAAAAGATCTGATCCATATACCCTCTTCCAGGTCGAAAGCCTCCTTGGTTCTCCCACAACAACCTTTCAGATCTCTCTTGCATTCTTCTCGCTAAAATTTTTGCATAAACTTTACTACCTAAGCTAATCAAACTGATAGCCCTATGGCTTGCGCAGTCTGTGAACCTTTGCCTTTATACAAAGGCACGATAACCGTACCTCGCCAATCGTCTGGGACCTCCCCTAATTCCCAGCATAAATTGCACAAAAACCAGAACAAGTCCAAGACGCGTGACCCACCATTTTGATCATATTGGCAGTAACTCCATTTGCTCTTCTCGACTTCGTATTGCACTCTCAACTTCTTTTACACTGATTTCGCCATCAGCTACATCAAGATTCAGCGTTTCGCTGTTACTTGAGACTGAGGCGTCATCACATTCATACATCTCCTTGTAAAATTCCGCCCATCGCTGCAAAACGTGGGGTTCTTCCGTTAAAATTTCACCGTCCTTCGAAAGCACCCCTTTCATTCTACAGGTTAGCGAACAACCTCGAGAAACACTAACTTCTCGCCAGAAAAGCTTCGTGTTTTCTCTGAAGTTGTTCGTTAACGTTTCGTCTCTTTCATTCTCTGCCTTTTCACGTTTCATCTTTATCAGTACTTTCGTTTGGTGCTTTTACAGCTTATACTATTTCTTTTTAATTTCTTTCATACTTTTATCTTTACCTAAGGCTTTATAATCCTGCCATGCCTTCTTCCTTTCTATAGCATCTTGCACTTCATCATCCCACCATTCGTCGCGCTTTTTGGTAAAGCCTCTTTTCTCTTTACCACATACCCTACCATTGCTGCTAACTTCATACAATCCACAATGTTCTGCCAGCATACTTCAATATTTTCATTTCCAGATTCGCTGCTGTCTAGCTTCTTGGAAACTCTTTCTTTATATTCCTCTCTAATCGGTGGATCTTGAAGCTTCCAGCTTCTTATGCGATAATTCGACTCCAAATTTGGACACTTTGTGTAGTTATTTTATATATAAGTACGTACCGTCTCAGGTCGTTGATGTCGCGCGCGACGCCGCAGCCGATCCAGGCGGAGCACACGTCGCAGGCGGCCGCCGTCACGTGCGACGCCGTGTCGCCGTGACGCGGGCCGCACCGCCGCGCCCACCTGCGTGGTACACATATATATATATGTACGTACCGTCTCAGGTCGTTGATGTCGCGCGCGACGCCGCAGCCGATCCAGGCGGAGCACACGTCGCAGGCGGCCGCCGTCACGTGCGACGCCGTGTCGCCGTGACGCGGGCCGCACCGCCGCGCCCACCTGCGTGGTACACATATATATATATGTACGTACCGTCTCAGGTCGTTGATGTCGCGCGCGACGCCGCAGCCGATCCAGGCGGAGCACACGTCGCAGGCGGCCGCCGTCACGTGCGACGCCGTGTCGCCGTGACGCGGGCCGCACCGCCGCGCCCACCTGCGTGGTACACATATATATATATGTACGTACCGTCTCAGGTCGTTGATGTCGCGCGCGACGCCGCAGCCGATCCAGGCGGAGCACACGTCGCAGGCGGCCGCCGTCACGTGCGACGCCGTGTCGCCGTGACGCGGGCCGCACCGCCGCGCCCACCTGCGTGGTACACATATATATATATGTACGTACCGTCTCAGGTCGTTGATGTCGCGCGCGACGCCGCAGCCGATCCAGGCGGAGCACACGTCGCAGGCGGCCGCCGTCACGTGCGACGCCGTGTCGCCGTGACGCGGGCCGCACCGCCGCGCCCACCTGCGTGGTACACATATATATATATGTACGTACCGTCTCAGGTCGTTGATGTCGCGCGCGACGCCGCAGCCGATCCAGGCGGAGCACACGTCGCAGGCGGCCGCCGTCACGTGCGACGCCGTGTCGCCGTGACGCGGGCCGCACCGCCGCGCCCACCTGCGTGGTACACATATATATATATGTACGTACCGTCTCAGGTCGTTGATGTCGCGCGCGACGCCGCAGCCGATCCAGGCGGAGCACACGTCGCAGGCGGCCGCCGTCACGTGCGACGCCGTGTCGCCGTGACGCGGGCCGCACCGCCGCGCCCACCTGCGTGGTACACATATATATATATGTACGTACCGTCTCAGGTCGTTGATGTCGCGCGCGACGCCGCAGCCGATCCAGGCGGAGCACACGTCGCAGGCGGCCGCCGTCACGTGCGACGCCGTGTCGCCGTGACGCGGGCCGCACCGCCGCGCCCACCTGCGTGGTACACATATATATATATGTACGTACCGTCTCAGGTCGTTGATGTCGCGCGCGACGCCGCAGCCGATCCAGGCGGAGCACACGTCGCAGGCGGCCGCCGTCACGTGCGACGCCGTGTCGCCGTGACGCGGGCCGCACCGCCGCGCCCACCTGCGTGGTACACATATATATATATGTACGTACCGTCTCAGGTCGTTGATGTCGCGCGCGACGCCGCAGCCGATCCAGGCGGAGCACACGTCGCAGGCGGCCGCCGTCACGTGCGACGCCGTGTCGCCGTGACGCGGGCCGCACCGCCGCGCCCACCTGCGTGGTACACATATATATATATGTACGTACCGTCTCAGGTCGTTGATGTCGCGCGCGACGCCGCAGCCGATCCAGGCGGAGCACACGTCGCAGGCGGCCGCCGTCACGTGCGACGCCGTGTCGCCGTGACGCGGGCCGCACCGCCGCGCCCACCTGCGTGGTACACATATATATATATGTACGTACCGTCTCAGGTCGTTGATGTCGCGCGCGACGCCGCAGCCGATCCAGGCGGAGCACACGTCGCAGGCGGCCGCCGTCACGTGCGACGCCGTGTCGCCGTGACGCGGGCCGCACCGCCGCGCCCACCTGCGTGGTACACATATATATATATGTACGTACCGTCTCAGGTCGTTGATGTCGCGCGCGACGCCGCAGCCGATCCAGGCGGAGCACACGTCGCAGGCGGCCGCCGTCACGTGCGACGCCGTGTCGCCGTGACGCGGGCCGCACCGCCGCGCCCACCTGCGTGGTACACATATATATATATGTACGTACCGTCTCAGGTCGTTGATGTCGCGCGCGACGCCGCAGCCGATCCAGGCGGAGCACACGTCGCAGGCGGCCGCCGTCACGTGCGACGCCGTGTCGCCGTGACGCGGGCCGCACCGCCGCGCCCACCTGCGTGGTACACATATATATATATGTACGTACCGTCTCAGGTCGTTGATGTCGCGCGCGACGCCGCAGCCGATCCAGGCGGAGCACACGTCGCAGGCGGCCGCCGTCACGTGCGACGCCGTGTCGCCGGCGAACGCGGGCCGCACCGCCGCGCCCACCTGTTTAGATTTATATAAAAAACTACTAAGTGGTACTAACGAAGTAGTTTTTGTCTCATAGAGTAGTAATTCGTTCGCTTAAGTTTATTGTTATCTTTTTTTTTGACTTCACGCTCACGTATTCCGCATGTAGCAAGATAGGAAGAAGTCTATGGTTAAGACATTCCGCTCCCCGTTTTCTGCCGAATTCTGGAGCATTGCGTGTTAAATGGCGGAACTAACCACCACGCTCTGCCCCGACATCAGAGCGAACAAATGAAAATATTAAAAATTTCATTTCCTTGAGTGGGAATCGAACCCACCACCTATCGCGTTAATAATTACACAGTGTTGTGGCCCTGCGCCATGACTGGCCTTTGCAATCTTATGGCCAAATTATATAAAATCCTTACAAAAATCGTAGCCTGTATGTGTAGCTATAGCTATATTAGATCCGTACGTGAGTTTTCGTGAAAGTGAAACAAAAATCCATCCATCCTCACTAATTTTTATATTTATAATTAGAGATGCACCGAATAGTGTTTATACCGAATAACCAAATACCGAATTCACATATTATTTGCTTTAAAATTTACCGAACCGGATATTCGGCCGAATTATTCGGTTTACCATTACTTCGTTATATTGCCTCGTAAACAGGTTTTAACATGCTACCTGTCGTCACTGGCTAGATCACGAGCGGGCCCTACTTCACCACCACCCGAAAACACGAAATTTTCAAAAAAATATCCAAAATTTTAAAATGAGATTTCTTGCTCCTAAAAATTGGAAACTGGAACTATAGCAAACAGACGTCTACAAAATATTTTTTTTTATAGGAATAGTATATGGCGTTTTATAACTGTTATGAAGAACTTGCCTTGACGAATTCTATCATTGCAGAAGATCTTAAAAGCCCAATCGCTGTGTAATTAGATAGTATGCAGGTGAAGGTCTTCTACCTAGAACCCAGAGCCCTTTTGATGGGTGGGCAAAGCATAAGTCTAATTTTGCTAGTGTTTTTATAAATATAGAGAACCGTTCTCATCTCTGCGCTGGTGGACCCCAGTGTCAGCTCGATCCATTTGATTGCATACAACGCACAGCCGTTTTGAATCGTTGGGGTGATCCAATGATCTGCGAACAACTTGACACTTTGGCTGTGCGTAGAGAATAGCTGTACGTTCCTCCTCCTCTGGTCTCATGGGAGCGGACGAGGTTGTGGGTGGCGGTGGTCAGTCAATATCAGGTGATCCGTACGCTTGTTTCTGTGTCTTCTTTTAGGGAGGACAACCTCCATAACCTCAATACATTTGTTAAATCCTGATATTAACTTATCAATTCCCTGCAAAAAATAACTTTTCTTCTTGCCTGCATGCACATTTAATAAAAACCGCCGCCTTTAGCTCTTCATCATGAAATCGTTTTCCACGGACATCATTTTTAAATTTCGGAACAAATGATAATCACTAGGTGCCGACTCTGGACTATAGGGTGAGCGATTGATGTCTTCAAAGCCACAATCGCGAACATTAGCCTTGGAAACACGCGTCATGTGGAACGTTGTCACAAATAAATAACGCACCGGCGGCCAATCTACCCCGTCTTTTTCTTTAATTTCTTCCCTTAAATTAAGCCAAATTAAAGCGTAGGAATTTTGTTAATATACTTTTTCATTTTTATATTCAATCAGCGAAATTTCATTTTAGTTTCACAACAATGTGGACGTTTTTAGCACCCTCCTGGACAATTTTATCCAGTAACAATTCTTTACCAGAAAATATTCGAAGTATTTTCACCACAGAGCTCCAAAAACTACCTACACCTCTCGACTCGCGCTTGTTTCTGTGGCGCTGTGAGCATTCGAACGGGACCACGCACTAACTTCTGAAAGGTTGAAGCAGTCATGAAGAATAGTTTGTATGGTACCGATTTAAATGTTTGTCATCTCCTTCATTTGGACATCTTTAAGTACAACTAGTAACTTTTATGACATTTTCAGCCGTAGAGGCAGTAACTGGATGTAGGGGACAGTGCCCTGTGCCTACTTGGGTAGGGAATACTGCCCTTTCTGATTGTAGGAATAAAAGAATGTACTGACTGTATAAATAAATATATATTAAAGTAAAAGTAGCCCGACAATGATCACGACTATGTCGGACTTAAGGTGACTAAAGTTAAAAGGTAAGTGAGGACGTGTGCCCGGTCGCTCCGGCCGTCCCTGCTCCCCCCGCCGTCGCTCCGTCGCCGCGCCCCGCTCTAAAGACGCGCGATGCACTGCCCGCGCGCATTGGCAGGCGCAGTGTCCTCAACACTGGACCGGATGGACGAGGGTCGTCTTCAATGGTCTCTCTGCCCCTTTTAAATTCACTTGACTACATTTGAACAGTAGATAATGAAGGTGCAGATTCTTGACAAACAGCCACCATCTCTTCAGGAATGGTGTTTTTTAATTTTTTACTTGTACTCAATTTTCTTCAACATTGTCATGTCAGTCATTTCACTTGTAGTTAACAAAGGATAACTACTAGCAAAGTAATGATTAGAAATGTGAACTTTTTTATTTATACCTTCATATAGTGTTACTAACTTAATAATTAGCCTAGTTACGAATGTACTTAGTAAATCATATCGATACTGAAAAACATTGAATGCTCCTCGAATATTAAATTTCTCTATCTCTTTATATGTACGAGGGGAGGTCTAAAAGTTCGTGGAATAAAAGGATTCTAAATTAAATGAAACAATAAATCTATTTTTCCTTTTCAATATAATCACCCTTAAGCTGAATACATTTATTGGATCTATGAATTAATTTTTATAAACCGTCGAAATATTTTTTTTTTCTTTCACTTCAAAATGGGCACAAAATTGCCTTCTTCACCTCATTGTCGTCGGAAAATTTCCTTCCCCTTAAGCCTTTTTTTAAATTGGGAAACAAATGAAAATCAGTAGGGACCAGGTCTGGACTGTAAGGTGGGTGCACTACTGATTCGAAGCCGTGCGTATGCAGAGCAACCGTTGGAACTCTGCTCTTGTGAACTGGTACGTTGTCTTGCAAGAGCAACACACATTTAGCCAACTTTCCTCGACGTTTCTCTTTGATGGCCTTCTTTATTTTGTTTAGTATCGATGCGTAGTATTCTCATTCCACGAATTTTTGGATCTCCCCGTGTATGATATAGTGTCTGTTATTGTCAATCTGCGACTTAAGTATATTAATTATAAATTTAAAATGTTGAATTAAGGCTTAAAATGAATATTGAATACATTTTAAGAAATACATATGTTAATTTGTGGTTTACAAATGTTATTTTGAATTTTAAAAATAATTGCAGATTTAAGATTTAAAGAAATGTTGATTGTATTAACTATAGGTTAAGAATAAATATGCTGAATTGCAATTTCAAAATAAATCTTTATATGAAGTTTAATTGCTATATTTTATTAACTTTACTCATTTCACTTATAATAATAATTTAAATCTTACGTAAGATGTATTAACTAAAAATAGTGTAACCGAATGTATTCGGCACAATAGCCGAATAATTCGGCACCATAGCCGAATAATTCGGCCAAATACGAATATTGAAAGAAATGCCGAATACACCGAATACCAAACGAATATTCGGCGCATCTCTATTTATAATATTAGAAGAACCATTACAATTCTTAGCCTACTCTCACATGATGCGTACCTGAGCCTGGTACTGCTCCATGAGCAGGTGTCCGGGGAAGTCCGGTTCGGGCGCGCGCGCGTACTGCTGTATGACCAGCTGCAGCGTGCGGAGGCCGCAGAGGCGGAGCGCGTCCGACTCGCCCGTGGCGCCCACGAACGCCATGCGCACGAGGTCCGAGAGGTGGAGCGAGAGGTAGTCCGCTGTGGGGTGAGGAAATTACATGTTGATTACGTATAAAACAATACGGTCGAAGAGTCGTGGCCGCCATGGAGTCTTTCTTAACCCGTGCACATTGTTCACTCGAGAAGAAATCAATGAAAAGTAAAAAAAAATAAAAAATCAAACCTACAAAACCGTCTACGGTTATCTTCGGCGGCCGCTGATGATAATACTGATTTTTTGTTTGATGGAGCAATATTTGAATCTCGTACAGCTTGAAATGTTGCCCTTACACAACTTTTAAGGTACCAACCAATAAATAATAACAACCCGGTATATGTACATATTTTTTATCAACTCTCACATTACAAATTTAAGCAAAATAAAAAATATAAAAATATTCTTTGTGAGTGACAAGTTTACAAAAAATATTTATTATATATACTATTTTTACAAGTGAATTACGATACTACACAGTACATAAAATAATATTTTACTATAAACTAGTCATCACTGCCGTAAAATGAAAAATTTTGATCTTATGTAAAATAATGAAAATTAAATCCTTCCATAAGTGTTCCTCTAAACTCATCAAGGATACACAACTAATTTCAACGATTTAAATCCACAATTTTCAGATGTATCGTCTGTTAGTTACTGAGTAACGGAAGAGTTTTATATATACAGGGTGGAAGAGGCAGCGCTCCTTTTACGGAAACAGCATATAGGATAAAATATTTCAAACCCATACCTAAAGAAATTAATCAAGATGCCTCAACAGTTTGGACGTAGGATTTTTTTTCATTTCACGATTTTTATACATACCTGTATTTTGTGTGACGCGATTACGTATAGATCCCAATAACGTAAACACTTACTACTACAAAAATACTACTAAAGGTTAAACAACTTTGAACTTTATCGCCAATACCTACGACTCGATTTTGGAATGAGGCGTGTGCGGCGGTGTTCCTTTGATAGGTTTATGTGTGCGTGCAACGTCCTTACAAATGGCGTTTTATTTTAAAACGACAATTTTATTATTTATTTTGTTTGAATTTTTTTTTCATTTTTGGGAATTTATTTTTTTCTGATTTATATTAGGCTTTTATAGAGTAGTTAAAACTGTGGTTTTATTTAAAGTGGTGCTTACACTTCCACCCTATATACACTATAGATGTCATTTTCGTATATGAATATTAAATATACGAACATACTATCCTTACCATTAGGATCCGTCTTCAGTTTCTCCTTGGCTTTAACGAGATCGAAATGAGCACTATCTCCAGTGGCCTCACAAGCTCCCATTATCTTTTGAATGCACTCCATTGCAAATACCTAGTGGAGAGATAAGAGACAAAATGTGAATAGAATTTACGTTTGTCTTTACTTTTTTTCAATAATATTCTAAGCATTAAAAAATATCTACTGACCAAAGAAAGGCATTGTGATGCAACGGCATAGTTTGTGACTGTAAACAGGATAGTTGTAAGTTTGATTCCCGCTCGGTGCAATTTTTTTTTCGTTTCCTAACTTTGACATCAAGGCAAACCGTGACGATAAGTTCCTCTACTCAACACGCTACAACTCAAAAAATGAGCGGAAAGTGGAATACGAAGTGATTTAACACTACGTTACCCAGCTATATGCATAACACGGTGTATAATTAAAAACATATACATACTCGAGTTGGCCATCTTGGTTGTATAGCGGGATGAGTGGACTGCTCGCTCTCCGCATGGAACTCCGCTTGGTCGTCATCGCCTTCCGCATCGAAATCCGTGTCCGTATTGTTGCTATCCTCTGTATTATATATAAGAATTATAATTTAATTTTAATAATTTTATGTCATAAAAATGATGTTGTAAATAAAATAATGTTAAAAATACATTTAAAGGTATTTCTAGCTTATGTTATAGAATAAAATATATATAGAATACAAGAAAGATGAGTGTTATACTAAAAACGGAAACGGTTTTTTTTTGTCAAAACATAAAGATACTTTTTAAAAAAATCCATTTTCTTGAATGTTATTAATTTTAATCTTTATTAATATTGTTAAGTTGAAAATTTTATTGAGTAAAATATGCTAATTTCAGAAACTAAATCAAATTGAAAAAATATGTTGGCATTTAACAGTTTATTTATTAAAGCCAGGCTATATATTATATTACATTACGTCAATAATTTTGATGTAATCCACCGTAACTGCAGTCAGAGTTACTGATGGCACTTAAAATGAATCATGAGTCCATACAGCAGGAGCTGCAAGTAAAACCTAGTATACTAACAATAAATAAGCGTTCACTAAAATTATATGTGCTATGTAAATATATTAACGTGGCTGGCTAAGGCCGTACGCCTACAGGTACGCCTTCAAATTTAAAAAAACTAAATTAAGTTGCACTTAAAACCACTGAATCTTTAGTTGCGTTGGCGTTGACACTGATAGACTAATAAGAGCCCCCAGGCCTACGTCATATTAGTAAAGGTGAAATTTTGAGGATTAATAGTCTAATATGTAGTTAAGATTGTATGCGTACTTACTAACTTGAAAGTGGGGCCCTTTCAGAGGTAGCGCTAACTTAAGATAAGGTATACACTCACCTACGTTAAACGGGTCTCTATTCCGGCCAGACGTCCTAAAGGTTGTTTAAAGTTAGGACAAAATATTACGTTTAATTTTACGTATATTATTGAGGGAGTATTTCAAGACCTCCTATAAGCACCCAGTACTGACCCAGGCGCACGGTGAGCACGCGCTTGGCCAGCACGAGCCAGTCGCGGCGCGCGGCGGCCGCTAGGAGGCAGCACGTGAGCGTGTCGCGCGCGTGCGCCCGCGCCGCCGCGTCGCGCTCCGTGTCCAGCAGCGCGAACAGCGCGCCCGCCAGCCCCGTCTCCGATATTTTACATACATTCCTCCTATAAGCGCCCGGACCCGGAGTGAGTACTGACCCAGGCGCACGGTGAGCACGCGCTTGGCCAGCACGAGCCAGTCGCGGCGCGCGGCGGCCGCTAGGAGGCAGCACGTGAGCGTGTCGCGCGCGTGCGCCCGCGCCGCCGCGTCGCGCTCCGTGTCCAGCAGCGCGAACAGCGCGCCCGCCAGCCCCGTCTCCGATATTTTACATACATTCCTCCTATAAGCGCCCGGACCCGGAGTGAGTACTGACCCAGGCGCACGGTGAGCACGCGCTTGGCCAGCACGAGCCAGTCGCGGCGCGCGGCGGCCGCTAGGAGGCAGCACGTGAGCGTGTCGCGCGCGTGCGCCCGCGCCGCCGCGTCGCGCTCCGTGTCCAGCAGCGCGAACAGCGCGCCCGCCAGCCCCGTCTCCGATATTTTACATACATTCCTCCTATAAGCGCCCGGACCCGGAGTGAGTACTGACCCAGGCGCACGGTGAGCACGCGCTTGGCCAGCACGAGCCAGTCGCGGCGCGCGGCGGCCGCTAGGAGGCAGCACGTGAGCGTGTCGCGCGCGTGCGCCCGCGCCGCCGCGTCGCGCTCCGTGTCCAGCAGCGCGAACAGCGCGCCCGCCAGCCCCGTCTCCGATATTTTACATACATTCCTCCTATAAGCGCCCGGACCCGGAGTGAGTACTGACCCAGGCGCACGGTGAGCACGCGCTTGGCCAGCACGAGCCAGTCGCGGCGCGCGGCGGCCGCTAGGAGGCAGCACGTGAGCGTGTCGCGCGCGTGCGCCCGCGCCGCCGCGTCGCGCTCCGTGTCCAGCAGCGCGAACAGCGCGCCCGCCAGCCCCGTCTCCGATATTTTACATACATTCCTCCTATAAGCGCCCGGACCCGGAGTGAGTACTGACCCAGGCGCACGGTGAGCACGCGCTTGGCCAGCACGAGCCAGTCGCGGCGCGCGGCGGCCGCTAGGAGGCAGCACGTGAGCGTGTCGCGCGCGTGCGCCCGCGCCGCCGCGTCGCGCTCCGTGTCCAGCAGCGCGAACAGCGCGCCCGCCAGCCCCGTCTCCGATATTTTACATACATTCCTCCTATAAGCGCCCGGACCCGGAGTGAGTACTGACCCAGGCGCACGGTGAGCACGCGCTTGGCCAGCACGAGCCAGTCGCGGCGCGCGGCGGCCGCTAGGAGGCAGCACGTGAGCGTGTCGCGCGCGTGCGCCCGCGCCGCCGCGTCGCGCTCCGTGTCCAGCAGCGCGAACAGCGCGCCCGCCAGCCCCGTCTCCGATATTTTACATACATTCCTCCTATAAGCGCCCGGACCCGGAGTGAGTACTGACCCAGGCGCACGGTGAGCACGCGCTTGGCCAGCACGAGCCAGTCGCGGCGCGCGGCGGCCGCTAGGAGGCAGCACGTGAGCGTGTCGCGCGCGTGCGCCCGCGCCGCCGCGTCGCGCTCCGTGTCCAGCAGCGCGAACAGCGCGCCCGCCAGCCCCGTCTCCGATATTTTACATACATTCCTCCTATAAGCGCCCGGACCCGGAGTGAGTACTGACCCAGGCGCACGGTGAGCACGCGCTTGGCCAGCACGAGCCAGTCGCGGCGCGCGGCGGCCGCTAGGAGGCAGCACGTGAGCGTGTCGCGCGCGTGCGCCCGCGCCGCCGCGTCGCGCTCCGTGTCCAGCAGCGCGAACAGCGCGCCCGCCAGCCCCGTCTCCGATATTTTACATACATTCCTCCTATAAGCGCCCGGACCCGGAGTGAGTACTGACCCAGGCGCACGGTGAGCACGCGCTTGGCCAGCACGAGCCAGTCGCGGCGCGCGGCGGCCGCTAGGAGGCAGCACGTGAGCGTGTCGCGCGCGTGCGCCCGCGCCGCCGCGTCGCGCTCCGTGTCCAGCAGCGCGAACAGCGCGCCCGCCAGCCCCGTCTCCGATATTTTACATACATTCCTCCTATAAGCGCCCGGACCCGGAGTGAGTACTGACCCAGGCGCACGGTGAGCACGCGCTTGGCCAGCACGAGCCAGTCGCGGCGCGCGGCGGCCGCTAGGAGGCAGCACGTGAGCGTGTCGCGCGCGTGCGCCCGCGCCGCCGCGTCGCGCTCCGTGTCCAGCAGCGCGAACAGCGCGCCCGCCAGCCCCGTCTCCGATATTTTACATACATTCCTCCTATAAGCGCCCGGACCCGGAGTGAGTACTGACCCAGGCGCACGGTGAGCACGCGCTTGGCCAGCACGAGCCAGTCGCGGCGCGCGGCGGCCGCTAGGAGGCAGCACGTGAGCGTGTCGCGCGCGTGCGCCCGCGCCGCCGCGTCGCGCTCCGTGTCCAGCAGCGCGAACAGCGCGCCCGCCAGCCCCGTCTCCGATATTTTACATACATTCCTCCTATAAGCGCCCGGACCCGGAGTGAGTACTGACCCAGGCGCACGGTGAGCACGCGCTTGGCCAGCACGAGCCAGTCGCGGCGCGCGGCGGCCGCTAGGAGGCAGCACGTGAGCGTGTCGCGCGCGTGCGCCCGCGCCGCCGCGTCGCGCTCCGTGTCCAGCAGCGCGAACAGCGCGCCCGCCAGCCCCGTCTCCGATATTTTACATACATTCCTCCTATAAGCGCCCGGACCCGGAGTGAGTACTGACCCAGGCGCACGGTGAGCACGCGCTTGGCCAGCACGAGCCAGTCGCGGCGCGCGGCGGCCGCTAGGAGGCAGCACGTGAGCGTGTCGCGCGCGTGCGCCCGCGCCGCCGCGTCGCGCTCCGTGTCCAGCAGCGCGAACAGCGCGCCCGCCAGCCCCGTCTCCGATATTTTACATACATTCCTCCTATAAGCGCCCGGACCCGGAGTGAGTACTGACCCAGGCGCACGGTGAGCACGCGCTTGGCCAGCACGAGCCAGTCGCGGCGCGCGGCGGCCGCTAGGAGGCAGCACGTGAGCGTGTCGCGCGCGTGCGCCCGCGCCGCCGCGTCGCGCTCCGTGTCCAGCAGCGCGAACAGCGCGCCCGCCAGCCCCGTCTCCGATATTTTACATACATTCCTCCTATAAGCGCCCGGACCCGGAGTGAGTACTGACCCAGGCGCACGGTGAGCACGCGCTTGGCCAGCACGAGCCAGTCGCGGCGCGCGGCGGCCGCTAGGAGGCAGCACGTGAGCGTGTCGCGCGCGTGCGCCCGCGCCGCCGCGTCGCGCTCCGTGTCCAGCAGCGCGAACAGCGCGCCCGCCAGCCCCGTCTCCGATATTTTACATACATTCCTCCTATAAGCGCCCGGACCCGGAGTGAGTACTGACCCAGGCGCACGGTGAGCACGCGCTTGGCCAGCACGAGCCAGTCGCGGCGCGCGGCGGCCGCTAGGAGGCAGCACGTGAGCGTGTCGCGCGCGTGCGCCCGCGCCGCCGCGTCGCGCTCCGTGTCCAGCAGCGCGAACAGCGCGCCCGCCAGCCCCGTCTCCGATATTTTACATACATTCCTCCTATAAGCGCCCGGACCCGGAGTGAGTACTGACCCAGGCGCACGGTGAGCACGCGCTTGGCCAGCACGAGCCAGTCGCGGCGCGCGGCGGCCGCTAGGAGGCAGCACGTGAGCGTGTCGCGCGCGTGCGCCCGCGCCGCCGCGTCGCGCTCCGTGTCCAGCAGCGCGAACAGCGCGCCCGCCAGCCCCGTCTCCGATATTTTACATACATTCCTCCTATAAGCGCCCGGACCCGGAGTGAGTACTGACCCAGGCGCACGGTGAGCACGCGCTTGGCCAGCACGAGCCAGTCGCGGCGCGCGGCGGCCGCTAGGAGGCAGCACGTGAGCGTGTCGCGCGCGTGCGCCCGCGCCGCCGCGTCGCGCTCCGTGTCCAGCAGCGCGAACAGCGCGCCCGCCAGCCCCGTCTCCGATATTTTACATACATTCCTCCTATAAGCGCCCGGACCCGGAGTGAGTACTGACCCAGGCGCACGGTGAGCACGCGCTTGGCCAGCACGAGCCAGTCGCGGCGCGCGGCGGCCGCTAGGAGGCAGCACGTGAGCGTGTCGCGCGCGTGCGCCCGCGCCGCCGCGTCGCGCTCCGTGTCCAGCAGCGCGAACAGCGCGCCCGCCAGCCCCGTCTCCGATATTTTACATACATTCCTCCTATAAGCGCCCGGACCCGGAGTGAGTACTGACCCAGGCGCACGGTGAGCACGCGCTTGGCCAGCACGAGCCAGTCGCGGCGCGCGGCGGCCGCTAGGAGGCAGCACGTGAGCGTGTCGCGCGCGTGCGCCCGCGCCGCCGCGTCGCGCTCCGTGTCCAGCAGCGCGAACAGCGCGCCCGCCAGCCCCGTCTCCGATATTTTACATACATTCCTCCTATAAGCGCCCGGACCCGGAGTGAGTACTGACCCAGGCGCACGGTGAGCACGCGCTTGGCCAGCACGAGCCAGTCGCGGCGCGCGGCGGCCGCTAGGAGGCAGCACGTGAGCGTGTCGCGCGCGTGCGCCCGCGCCGCCGCGTCGCGCTCCGTGTCCAGCAGCGCGAACAGCGCGCCCGCCAGCCCCGTCTCCGATATCGTCACGCCTGCGCAAACGAATATACAACTGTTTATATACTGTCAAATTTACTAGTCGCACTCCCTCTCTGTATAAACCGTGACTAATTTTATACTCGGTAAACAGAGCGTCTTATCATTAAGTTCCTTTCACTCTACCCTGCTACATAGCGAGAAATTAAAATAAATGTATTCTTCAAAATAGATAAAAAATAGTTTAGAAAACGTATAAATATTCCCTATATGAACGTATAAATATGAGTTATACGTCAAACTACTTTAAAATTATATATTAGTATACTAGCAGAGAAAAACTAATGTCATAGCACTCAGTTTCCCATGTGAATGTTAAAAAACTCTACACAGTACATTTTCTGCCAGAGCGAAAAAAATTAAAATATAATTTTTCGTTTGAATTCGCAACCATTTCGTTTATACTCAAACTACGCTAACTACGACTTACAGTAACAATTTGTATAAACATATGAACATCTATAACTAATATAATTATTTTAAATATGTTTAAATAACAAAAACAACATACCACAATACGGTTTAACGGGAACATGGTCCTTAGCAAGCATCGCATATTTACAAACATCGGCCGCGTCTTTCTGAGACAACTGTCTAAGACAACATAGAGCCGCGCGACGCACTGACAGCTCTGGGCTGGAGAGATCCCGCTGTAAATATGTAATTTATATTTTAAGAAATATGTTATAATGACTTTTTTTAATGAATTATCTTACAGAAACTTTGTTAAACAAAATTGTTAGTTATAACTTTAATTAATATTGTAAAACATTTTTTTTATTGGTCTAATACCCTAAAATGTTCAAAGAATCCATGTAAAGCTAATTAATATTCTTCATATGAATTATTTTTTAACTTCACGCTGTATTCCACATATGCGAGTATTAAAGATTTCTGTTTCAACACGCAGTGTATCGGAAACCCATCCAATTTTAGAAACATAGCGTATTCAGCGATGGTAATACAGTTACTACAGTTTTTTTTTGTTGTTTGCGGAAGCCCCCTCTCGGAAGTAAAAGGAAGTCACGAAAAAGAGACTCACGCAGAGCTGCGGCACGAGCGCGGCCAGGTTGATGTGCGCGGGCGCGAACATGTGCAGCTGCTGCAGACAGCCCGTGGCGTCGCCCGCGCCCGCGCGCCGCTCGCGCAGCGCCGCGCACGCGCACAGGAAGCGCGCCACCGCCCACCTGCCCACCGCTGAACTTATATATAACAAGAGAGAGAGAGACTCACGCAGAGCTGCGGCACGAGCGCGGCCAGGTTGATGTGCGCGGGCGCGAACATGTGCAGCTGCTGCAGACAGCCCGTGGCGTCGCCCGCGCCCGCGCGCCGCTCGCGCAGCGCCGCGCACGCGCACAGGAAGCGCGCCACCGCCCACCTGCCCACCGCTGAACTTATATATAACAAGAGAGAGAGAGACTCACGCAGAGCTGCGGCACGAGCGCGGCCAGGTTGATGTGCGCGGGCGCGAACATGTGCAGCTGCTGCAGACAGCCCGTGGCGTCGCCCGCGCCCGCGCGCCGCTCGCGCAGCGCCGCGCACGCGCACAGGAAGCGCGCCACCGCCCACCTGCCCACCGCTGAACTTATATATAACAAGAGAGAGAGAGACTCACGCAGAGCTGCGGCACGAGCGCGGCCAGGTTGATGTGCGCGGGCGCGAACATGTGCAGCTGCTGCAGACAGCCCGTGGCGTCGCCCGCGCCCGCGCGCCGCTCGCGCAGCGCCGCGCACGCGCACAGGAAGCGCGCCACCGCCCACCTGCCCACCGCTGAACTTATATATAACAAGAGAGAGAGAGACTCACGCAGAGCTGCGGCACGAGCGCGGCCAGGTTGATGTGCGCGGGCGCGAACATGTGCAGCTGCTGCAGACAGCCCGTGGCGTCGCCCGCGCCCGCGCGCCGCTCGCGCAGCGCCGCGCACGCGCACAGGAAGCGCGCCACCGCCCACCTGCCCACCGCTGAACTTATATATAACAAGAGAGAGAGAGACTCACGCAGAGCTGCGGCACGAGCGCGGCCAGGTTGATGTGCGCGGGCGCGAACATGTGCAGCTGCTGCAGACAGCCCGTGGCGTCGCCCGCGCCCGCGCGCCGCTCGCGCAGCGCCGCGCACGCGCACAGGAAGCGCGCCACCGCCCACCTGCCCACCGCTGAACTTATATATAACAAGAGAGAGAGAGACTCACGCAGAGCTGCGGCACGAGCGCGGCCAGGTTGATGTGCGCGGGCGCGAACATGTGCAGCTGCTGCAGACAGCCCGTGGCGTCGCCCGCGCCCGCGCGCCGCTCGCGCAGCGCCGCGCACGCGCACAGGAAGCGCGCCACCGCGGGGCTGCCTACCGCTGCCGACATTCAATATTACTATGTGTCAGGGTGTATGCCAGTGATTCTCAACCACTGTGCCGCGGCACTTTTGTGTGCCGCCAAATTTCAAAAGTGTGCCGCCAAATTTTGCAAATATATATTAATGTTAATATAATTAAATTATATCATTTAAAGAAAAATATTTTTAACACGAATATATATTTAAATCCACAAAAAAATAAATTCGTATATTTAAATTTTTTGTCATAAACTATTTATGCAGTGTGTTGTAGAAAATAATTTCTCTTTGTGTGCCGCCAAATTTTGAAATCGTTAAATATGTGCCGCAACAAAAAAAAGGTTGAGAATCACTGGTTTATACTGAATATAAGATAATAATCATTTCGGCATCATATTCAAAATTCTAATTATTTTATTCAAAATAAAAAGTTACATGCTTCATTTTTTGAACGTCAAATAATTTACCACTAGTTCTCTAAAGTTGATGCCTAAGACCTGAGAAGAACCGGCGCAAAAAACGAGGCGGGACTTTTTTTAAAATCAATTTTAAACAAATACATATTTAATTATCTGTGACAATGATACCTTTGACTGGGGCGAGCATTTCATTCCCAAGGCGTGTTATCATTTATAAAATCATTAATTTGGTAATAACCTTAAACACACAAACGTCTTTTAACAATTTTTTATGAAATCTTTAGGACCTAAGTTATAGATTGCACGAATAGCTCGCTTCTGCAGGACAAATATTGGTTGAATACCGACTACATTACGCCAAAGTAAAATCCCATAGGACGTAATACTATGGAAGTAGCTATACTCGATTCACGAAGGCATGAGATAAAAGGTATAAAGGGATAAGGGTTTGATGAAATTATTATATTAATTAAAAAATATATATGTTAAGTATTAATTCGCTAATAACACTGTCAATAGCTATAAAATTTATTATAATATTATCTTATAATTGAAATAGAATACCAATAAAGCGAGAAGATTTTTTTTTTACAAAATTTACAATTTTTTTCTATCCTAAAATATCCAATAATTTTCGTAATATAATTTAAATATTTATATTATTACATTTTATAAAATTGCACACTGTATATATAGTAAATAAAAAGAAGTAATTAAGTTAAAAGAAACGAAAAGTAGTAAGTAAAAAGAACAATAATAAAAAATAAAGATTGTTTTCATATTTAAAGCCAGGAATATTTAAACTTAAAATTTAAAAATGTTGGTATGCATCCGGTATTTTTTATTTTCAATAATATTTTTAAATATGTCATGTAAAAACACCTAAAAGTCAACTTCTTCTCAAACTTCAGACACATTTTAGTACTGTAAAAATAAATTATATCTCGTAATTAATATTTATATTAGAACATTATTGTTCTAATATTATTAATATTAGAACATTTTGTCATCCGTTAGATTATATCCACCATTTTCAGTTATTTTCATTGAATTTTCATGAATCCGTTGTTATTTTTATTTTTGTTGTTTTTTTAAAGTCAGAAACTTAACAGTTTTGTTAAGTTTAAAATTATTTTCTGGTTGTTCTGTTTTTGTTATATTTTGAATTGTTTTTGTTATTTTGATATTTATATACTCACTAGCGGACCCGGACGCGGCTTCGCTCGCTTGAACTTTACGAATGCTTATTAAATATATTTATGAAATTGTTTTTGAAAATATCTAATTTGAATGAAAAAAATTATAAGTAAACGTAATCATATTCAAAAAAATATTTATAAAAAAAATTAAACAAAACCAGTTACATTATTAATATCATCAAAGTAAAATAAATATTTAAAAGAATTAAAATTAAATGTGTTGTGCTATGTTTTTGCAAGTGCATGTGGTTATTTACATAATACTTAAATACAATAAAAAATATTATATTTTTTGTCTCTGTCTGTCTTTCTATTTCCCCGAGCTAATGTCCAGAATAACTGAACTGATTTTTATTGGACTTTTAGTGATCGATTTTACTGATTTACCCGGGAAAAATCTTTTTACACGTTTTCCTTTCACGCGTACATAGATACTATATGAAATACCTAACTAAAGTCCTTTCTACATTAAATATGATAAGTTTTGCAATAATTGCATTTGCAATGATAATTTGAGCAATATTAAATAAAATCCCAAAAAACTAAAACCATATTTTATTAAGTGTATAACAACGCAATAGATAACGCAATAAATCCAAGATGAAATAACCAACAATTCTTTCCTTAAATAATAAGTACTTAAATAATATTATGCCGCTGCCGCACAGGTCCGCAACTTACACCACACCAAGAAATTTATGAAAATCTAATTAAACTACTACTCAATTAAACGAAGAACCAAAGAAAAGTATAAATTAATTATAATTACATAAAAATTAATAGTAGTTCGAAAATGTATGCCGCTAGTAGGCTAGGTCATTTCGAATCAGTGACATCTCCTTAATTATTTATTAGAATGTTATATAGTAAACTATAATTTCAATCCAGATGAAATGTTAAAAGTGACTATTATATTCATTTTCATAAGGATCAATATCAAATTATAGAAAATACATACAACCAAAAACCCGATAAATATAAAGTAAATTAATTAAAATGATTACTTTTGCTTAACCTTCAGAGATAAACATGGTATATGTATAGCGGACTTTTTTAAACATTAAAGAACAATATTTTTGTAAAACATTGTTTTTATGTATCTCATAAGGTTGAGTCGGCGCCCGCTATGTATGCGTTAAGCTCATTTTGGGTGACGTTTTCTTATAACAAACAAACTTTGCAAACCGTTGCTTAGCAGCGGTCGGTTGTTATTAACATGGCGGAATAAATTGCCTGTCAAATTGAAAATATTTTAATATATTAGTATATATCGACAATATTACAAATATGAGAAAAAAAAGTAACCTATGTTCATCCGAAGACCCTCAAGTATCTCTGTATGAGTATTTTATCACAATTGAATTAGCGGTTTGGCTCTGATTGCGGCACAGACAGACAGACAGACAGACAGACAGACAGACAGACAGACAGACAGACAGACAGACAGACAGACAGACAGACAGACAGACAGACAGACAGACAGACAGACAGACAGAAAGAGTTACTTTCGAATTTATAATATAGGTATGGATTACTTTAGAACATAAGTAAACCTGGACCAAGAAACGCTTGCACTTTGACATGAATAATAAAAGCTTTAAGCTACATGAAATTAAATTGTTACTAGCCGATGCAATAAAAAATACAACAGTAGAAGCTTGGCAAAGCTGCATTGACCATGTGATAAAAGAAGAGCAAAAGATGAAAAAAATTGTTCATTTAATAGATAGTGGACGGTTTCGTCATTAATGTTGGTGACAGTTCCTCAGAATCCTCCGATTTCTGATAAATAATTGAATAAGTTTTATTTGAATAAGTTTAAGAGTAATAATTAAGTAGAGTTAATAATTTTATTTGAATAAGTTTAAGAGTTTGAATAATTTAGTTGAATAAGTTTTATTATCTTAATTAAGTAAAACTTGTATATTTTCATTAAATTTTTTTGCTATTCTTATTTTATACAAAGATATTTTATATATATAACATTCAAGCACAACAAGCAATAATGTTGTATATAGAAAACTTCACGTTAAATAAATTAAATACAAATAAAAAAATAGAATAAAGTTTGAGAAACAGAATTTTTTAGTTTGCATTTTGTCTAATGCCATAATGAATCGAGTATAAGTAAACAAGTCGAGCCGTACGTCAGTTAATGATCTAATTATCTAATATCCTAATATCCCTTGTATCTATATATATTCATAAATATATGTATAATATTTATGCTCAAAATATACATAATTATCAGATTAACAAAATAGGACTAATTGTTCCTCTAAAATATTATTGACTGTATAGCAAACTTTTCTACTTAGAAAAAAATATTATTATTTTAAATATAATTATAATTATTGCACTTAACTCACATTGCAACTCAGGCCCCACAACGGTGATAAGAGCAGCCAATAGCCGTCCAATACTGCGATGTAATTC
This sequence comes from Heliconius himera, assembly GCA_021202915.1. Classification (NCBI taxonomy): domain Eukaryota; kingdom Metazoa; phylum Arthropoda; class Insecta; order Lepidoptera; family Nymphalidae; genus Heliconius; species Heliconius himera. The sequence goes on from JAJHJA010000247.1 coordinate 133,421, forward strand.
ATCCGAACATGGTGGAGCGTTAAACAGCAGCTTGAGTACAAGGTTCAAAGTCGATTCGACGTGACCACGGAACATCGGTCCCGACGCGTCTACCAGCACTGACAAAGCGTGGAGGGACCACACCTGTTAATATTAAAAAACATTTAAAAAATCTAAATTGTTAGGAATACTTCAACGATAGTCAAATTTAATACAATTAAATTCCTTTTTATACAATTAAATTCCCAACAAAAAAATATACGATAGTTATCAATACATTTATATTTTACGCATTGTCTGAGACTGCACCAATCAGGAATAAAATAGTTAATACCTACATTGTTTTGGTTTAGCGGTAATATATAAAAGACAAAAACAGGATTCATGAATACAGAAAACAGAAAGAAATTTTAAACACTGAATAATTATATACTCTACACAAGGAACTCTAAATAATAAAGTTACATAACATTATAATAATAGATTGCACACCTGTACTTCAACAGCCGCCGCATCCTGCGCCAGCGCCCGCAGCACGGGCAGCGCTGCAGCGCTGGAGGCCGCGCCGCGCGCGCGCTGCACGGCGCCGACGGCCGCCGCGGCCGCCGCGCGCGCCGGGCGGCTGGCGGAGGTGCGCGCGAGCGCTATGACGCGGTCGCTGAGCGCTTGGCTCTCCGTGTCGCCGACGCAGCTGGACAGGCGGCCGGCGCAGGACGCGGCTGCGGCGCGTACTGTGGCGCTGTTCGCCGATAGACCCGCCTGTTTGTGGAATAATATAAGGTCGAATATATTTATTAATAAAACTTTGAAGTAGGGAGATTTGAACCCGCGCCTCTTTGAAAGCTGTCCAAGGGCACTAACCAACTAAGCCATACGTTCTCATCGAGCTACATCGGAATCTTTATACACTTGTTACAACACTTGTTACACACTTGTTGTTGTTGTTTATTTATGTTGTTAGCATCTCTGTAAAGTGATTTTTACAAATTTCCGCTACCTAAAGATAATTACTTAAAATTATCGTTTAAAAGAAGAGAGAATACTATTTTTTTAAAAGTACAATAAACACTTTAAAAATGTAAAAAAAGAATAAGGTCTAATATATTTGGTTAATGCGTTTTGTTATATATTTTTTCTATTTTCTATATTTGTTTATCTTTTAGATTCACAATGTGTCTTGCATACAGCAGAGTAAACAGAGGCGAGCCTAATGCTAAAACACTTCCGGTACCCATTATTCGCCAAATTTTAAAATGTTGCGTGTTGAGGGGCGAATAACAGCTCATTAAAGTAAAACTCATTGAAGTAGGTCACAAACTCAATCATCGTCGTTGAATATAGACAGGTGCTGTGCAATTGCATTGCGATGGCCTTAAATGTATAATTATATATTGTGTTAATAAGTAAAAATTTAGATTTTTTTCTTTACAGAAATTGATATAGAATAATTAAATACAGCTAAACAGCGTGAAGCTGATAGTAAAAAAGATACAGCTAAATAACTTACAATAATAAGATCAGTAGCAATAGTTTTAACGGCGTCTTGTCCCAAGGAACTCTTCAATTCAACGAGAGTGCGTAGCGCTAGTAATAGGGCCGTATATACATTTATTTGTATCGCTTCTTGACGTGTACCTTTCGACATTTTGATGCATTCCACAAAGTGCTCTAGCATCTGTTGCCTAAAAAAGGATATTTTTTTAAGTAAGCCGATAATAAAAATATTAATATATTAAATAGTTTTTAAATATTTATCTTTGTAACTAATAGGCAATTGTACGACCGTTGTTATTTTTTTGCCCGATACATTAAAAGTCTTACGAGTATGAAAAAAATTAAGAAATTTAAATACAATATAATAATCATTATCCAAAATGAGAATCAAAATCATAACCATGGCGTTTACAGTCAAAAAAATAATTTACAAGAAAAATATTTCTTAAGTAATTTGCTTATTAAAACCGTAAAAAAATGAGCACAATGGTGACCTATGTTTGTTGGCGGCCCTGGCGAAGGTGTGCGGGAAGAGCGCGACGGCGGCGTCCACCACGGCCACGCCCAGCGGCTGCGCGCCGCGCGCGCCCGCGTACGCGCCGCACGGGTCGTGCTCCAGCGCGCCCGCGCCGCGCGCGCTCAGCGCCGACACCAGCTGAAATTCAAGTGAGGATATATGTGTGGAGGTATGAGGTGAAATAATGCATTAAAAAAAAATACTATAGGGCAGTCGTGGCTCAGAGGCACAAAGTGCGACTGTAATATCGACTGGTTGTGGGTTCGATCCCCACGAGGAAGTGAAACATTTACATTTATATTTTCATTTCTTCGCTCTGGTGCCAAGGCACTCAGCACGCAATGCCTCCATAATTCGACGGAAAGTGGAGGACGAAGTGTCTTAGCACTAGGTTCCCTCTGCCTACCCTGCTGTGTGCGGGGTACAGCGTTAAGCTGATTATTACTTTTTTATTATTTGTTTATAGCGCAGTATCGCGTGAGAGTGAATCTGGTGGTGAGACATTCTGTTTCCCATTGAAGACACTTCGGTCTCCACTTTACACCAAATTCTTAACGCACATATTTTTGTAATCAAATTTTACTACGATTTTTTTTCGTTACATAATTTTCTTATTAATAATATCACATATTAAAATTATTAACAATGTTCTAAAAGAAATAAAATGTTTAGACTTCAAATGAACATTCGTAAATTTGAATTTAATTTAAATATTTACATACAATATTTTTATTGGTTTTCTATGATTTATCAAACATTTTAATCAAACTATTACCTGTTCTTCTATCTCAGCGTGATCTGTATCATATATCCACCCTTCTTCACCCAACAGTATGGTATCACGTGGATGCATCGCACTTCTTAGCATACCTAATAAATAATTATTAATTTAATAAATATAATTAAAAGAAAATGATTAAAAGTGGATATTTCGTTCATAATTCGCGCAAAGACTACAGAATAGACTAAATGAAACTTTACAGTTATATAGCTTATATATAAGAAGTATCCATACACTACAATTTATGTAAAGATTTTTTATAATTTAATTGTAAAAAATCAAATCAGCTACACACTGTATCCCACACACAGCTCTGCCTACCCAGGCAGAGGGAACCTAGTCAACACTACGTTCCCCACTTTCCGCCGAGTTCTGGAGGCATTGCACCGCAAAGCCACCAGAGCGAAGAAATGATAATATAAATTTAAATAAATATTTCATTTCCTCGAGTGGGGATCGAACCTACAACCAGTCGACTTTACAGTCACACTTAGTGCCCCTGTGCCACAACTGGCCTCAAATTTGTATAACAATAATAAGTCTAAATAGGCTTAAAATAAAAAAGATCCAGGCCAGATCACACACCAGTCGCAACGTTGGCCCCCGATGGGTCAGAACCCGCGAGCTCCGCGGCCAGCAACCGCAGTAACGGGGCAGCGGGCGCGGACGCGGAACCTAACGCCGCACACGCCTGATATAGACGGAGACGGAGCAACGCTGCCGGCGCTTTGAGAGAGCCACCGTAGTTACGGATTACTGTTGATACGCTGTTAATTAAGAAAGAAATATTAATTACGAGTAGGAGTCGATATCATCATTATTTTGCATATGGCGGAAAGTGGGGAACGGAGTGTCTTAACACTAGATATAGACTGCCTACCCTGCTATGTGGACACAGCGTGTGGCTAAAAAAAATCATCTAACTGGGAAATGTTCATACAACGACATATAAAACAATTAAAAAATATTTTTATTTGAGACTATCGTACAGTATGTCTGCTAGTAAATACGACGCACGTTAGTTGTGGATTCGATTCCCCTAAGGGAAATGTAATGAATAGGAAAATGTAATAAATTTATGTTCGTTTTGCTACTTTTTTGTTACGGCATTTGACCATCTTACTTACTTCGTAAGAACAGCAATAGCTCCTTCTATAGGTTGTGTTAGTCTCTTGGCGGTATCTTCATTGTTGACTAAAGATGGACAATGTACGAGAAGGCTGTGCAAAGCCGATAATGCCCCAGCTCGCCCTTCTAATGTTACCTGTTTGTTTTTTAAATAATTTAATTTTTTAAAATTATAGTAGGAAAAACAAGCTAATTCGCGGTAAGTAACCAAATGTTTAATCAAAAGCCGTCTTGACGCGGTGATGCGGTATCCGACTGTAATCGCAACAGTTGTGGGCTCGATTCTCAATTGGGAGAATGAATTGTTTCCATTTCCGTAATATACGGAGTGTCATAACATAAGCATAGAGCTAAGAAAGTAAATAAAAAATAAACTATATTTACCTGCCAAGTAAACGCGTCACCTCGAGCCTTTTCTGACTCAAGCTCCTTAGCTGAACGGGGGAAACTATTCCTCCATAATAGCAACATACGTGGCAACAATCCTCGCACTACTGGTACTCCTGAAAAGATATATTAAATTATTAAAAAATAGATTCATCATCATCATCATCATGATTATAGTCGTCATCATCATCAACGCCTCCTACGAAAAAGGATGTCCTACATAGTTATATTTAAAGCAATTAAAAATTAATTAAATTACACTTTATACTCGTCAAATTATATTTTATTATTATTTTATTTTCACTTTTTATTTAGAATATAGCAGGCAGGCAGAGAAAATTTAGTGTTAAACATTTCGTTCTAAACTTTCCATCTGAGTTCAAGACACTGTGTGTTGAGTGGCAAAATTAACGCTAAATTTCGCTAAGCAGAGTGGGGAAAAGGATTTTTTTTTGCCTAGAGTGCAAATTGAACCGACAACAGTCTCGATTATAATCAGATGCTGTACCGCTTAATACAACTTCATCTTACGTAGTAAGACTAGACATCTTTTGAAAATGAACGATAAAATTCATAATAAAAATGCAATTGTGGCCAGTCGTGGTGCAGCGGTATAAAGTGTGACTGTAAAACGGATTGGTTGTAGGTTCGATCCCCACTCGAAGAGATGAAATATTTACTTAAATTTACATTTCTATTTCTTGCTCTGGTGTCGAGGCAAAGCGCGGCGTTGAGTTCTGCCACTTAACACGCAATGCCTCCAGAATTCGGCAGAAAGTGGGGAACGAAGTGTCTTAACACTAGGTTTCCTCTGGCTACCCTGCTGTGTGCGGGATACAGCGTGAAGCTGATTTATTTATTTATTTAAAAAAGTCAATAAAATCAAACAATAACTCACCCAAAGTACATATAGCGCCAACAATCAACCACCCAGCGTTGGTCCGCGCGGCTGTAAGGCGACTGCTCTGACCCGCCGACCGCAGTAACTGTTCTGCGGCGTTAAACGCCACTTTGCCGCGACCGTGTGGCACGCCTAACGGAGAAGACTGTACCGCGCCAAGTATAGCTGCCAAAGCTGCTGAGTAACCTGTGTTGAAGATTATATAATAAGTATAGTATTTTTTAGGACAAATTACGATATATTGTCTTTAGATATAATAATTCTATGATTTATGGTTTATAACTCTGTAGTGAAAACAATAATACACACATGCAAAACTGCCTCCTTCTAATATATAATACCACTTACTCCTTGAGAGTCCAATAATACTATAAAACAATTTTTACACAACAAAGCCTACCAGAAATCCGATGCGGCGTTGAACGCGGCACATCCAACGCGTCGGCCGCGCGGTCTAGCAACGGCGTTAGGAGCGCCGGTTGCGCCACGGTTAAACCCCGCAGGCATACAGCCGCCGCCAGACGCGCGGCTACACATGGGTGCTCTAATACCTACCAATGTACATATTAATGTTTACATACGATTTTCCCATGGCTAAATGGGAATAACTATGACTTATGTATGACATATGACATATACTAAGTGGATGAGGTAGCTGTGACCGCAGATACAGTGAGTTACAAATATAATTATTGCCTTTTTTTAATAAATGGATCAATCAACACAAAATTTTCCTTAATTCTCACCAGGAATTCCTGAGATTACACAACTTTGTGCGCTTTGTCACATTTGAATATTTTAAAAATAAATTTTAAAATATTTTTGTAAATGACAATTTAATAATTATTTTAAAATAATAAATTTGCGTTGCTCCAGTGTAATAACTAATTAGTATCAACAATAATAAATTATAATAATATTTAACAATATTACTTATATTTATTCCACTAACCTATAAATTAAAGATATGCTCAACATTTAACAAATAAAATCATATAAAAATTTAAACTCACTCCAAATACAGTGTCGAGAACACCAAGTGAAGTATCAGAGACCAAACTATGAACCGCTGTGCCAAGTTGTAAGGCCAACTCACCGGCCTCTGTTAACGCACACACCAACAAATGCTGACTGAATAGTGTTTCCTGTAACAAAAAATAATATATTTGTTTAGCTAGCTATTACTTGCGGCTTCGCCCGCGTCGTCAAATTGTAATAACGAATAGTTGTGCAACGCAATGACTTCAGAATTGACCGTAAAATTGGGAATGGAAGTGTCCTTATGGGAATTTAGTGTCTTACATCACTTAGCCCAGATTACCTGTGCCTACCTTGCTATGTACGGGGTACAGCAAGAAGCTAAAAAAATAAAAAAATTAAAGGGCCGAGACTTCCAAGACACTAACGGTCATACATAAATATTGTAGCGATTAAAGTGATGTGGCTTTAATAGTCAAATGGACTATAACAACACAAAAAAAATCAAATTGAACCAGTTGTTTCTCAGTTTAGGTCTTTGAAACAAACAAAAGTTTCATCTTAATAATATTAGCATAGATAATATATAAGTGTGCATAGTATAGAGAAAAGATTACGCGATTTAATTAATTCTAACAGTCTTTGGGGAATAAATTATAATTTTTATATTCCAGTTCAGGTAACAAATGCAGGGTTAAGTTCCACCACTCAACATTCAAGGTCTCGATTATTGGGCAAAAAGTTTGAAATGGTGTGTTGGCACCGAATTCCTTTACCTACCTGCTATAGGCAACAACAACGTTGGGATAAACGTTTTTTACCTTTTTAAAAATCAGCTTCACGCTGTATCCCGCACACAGCACGGCAGGCATCGGGAACCTAGTGTTAAGACACTCCGTTCCCCACTTTCCGCCTAGTTCTGGAGGCATTGCGTGTTGAGTTTTACCCTTTTTTATTTTAATTTAAATAAATATTACAAACTGAATACCTGATTACAATCTTTAGCATTCTCCGGGTTAAAGTCAATACTGTTCATTTGTTTTGCTACAATCTGTATAATCTCACGACACGCCGACGCTTGTGCTTTTTCACCGAGCATCTTGCCTAATGTGTTTCTTAATATGTAGCTTATACATTTTCTGGAAATAAAAAGAAAAAAGAAATAACATTGGTTGCCTCTAACTAAATTTACCAGCTGAATTAGGAATGGCACCCACTCCACAGTTGTGGGTTCCATTCCCAATTCAAGATTCCATCGAATTAATGGTCTTCATTGTCTATGGATAAAAATTAAAATTAAAACATAAAAATTAAATTAGCTTCACGCTGTATGCCGCACACAGCAGGGTAGGCAGAGGGAACCTAGTGTTAAGACACTCCGTTCCCCACTTTCTGCCGAATTCTGGAGGCATTGCGTGTTGAGTGGCAGAACTCAACGCCGCGCTTAACCTCGAGACCAGAGCGAAGAAATGGAAATATAAATTTAAGTAAACATTTCATCTCCTCGAGTGGGGATCGAACCCACAACCAGTCGGTTTTGCAGTCACACTTCGTGCCGCTGCGCCACGACCGGCCTCAAAAAAAATTATATAAAACATACCTTGAATATACAGCGTCTACATGAGAGCTAGCCGCTTTGGGATTCGCCACCAAGTCCAATACATGGGTCAAAAATGTAGTCATGTTGCGTTCCAACCACACTCCGCCCATATTTTGTACGAATACTACATAAGCCTAAAGAAAAAAAATCTTTAAAATAATAGAAATTGGACTATTTAGAGAAAGTTGTCAACATACAAAAAGATGCGTTTATTAAAGGAGGACCTCCGGCTTGTTCTATGGGAAAATTTTTAAAAATGAAAAAAAAAAGAAGATTATTTAATTTCATGAACCATCAGTAAATATTGCTAAATGCTACATCTTATCATATAATTAAGAAAAAAATAAAGTTAATCACAGCACTAGTGAATGATACAATAAATAAAAAATATATACATTTAAAATATAATAAATGTTTATACATTAATTTGAAAACTCGCATAGAGAGAGAATAAAGTAATTGATCTTTAGTACATCATTTTTTGAAAGACTATTTATAAATTTATTATACTTACATGTGTAACACACACTCGGACTTCCCTATTGACGCCGGAGCCAGATTTGATAATTTCGCCTTTTAAAAATGAAGTACCGCCTCTTAGAAAAGCGCCCATTAACAGGTTCAAAGCCTCATCTAGGGATATAACGTTCTTAGGCGGGTCTTTTTTGTTTTGTTGCACTAGGAAAATATGAACAAAAATAGATTAAATAATATAGATTTTTTATTCAGCATTTTTTATACTACATTAAAAAATTTAAATAAGAAATTATTTTTAAAATAAAACTAATAACTCATTATATCATTTTTACATAAGAGAAGACATTACAAGTATTTAAAAATAATTAAATTCAGATGTATAATTTAGTCACCTAGTGTAGAAAGTGTACTTTCTTTTTTTCAATTCAGTGAAATTTGTTTAAATAATACAACCACGTTTTACAAGAATAAATTTGTTAACAACATTTTTTAAAAATATTTTTCCGACGCTACCTATCAATTTGTAATTAGCTTTTTATAATAGAACTATTCATATTATGTTATGAAATCGAAATAATAGAAATCGAAAAGTTCCCGAGTCTGAGCGTAATAAAAAAAATATGTAGTACTTTTTTGTATGAAGAGTTTAAATTGACAATTTTTAATATTTCAAACATTTTCTCTGAAAAAACTTCCAGTTGAATTCTGGTCTTTTTTCAAGCTAAATATCATAGAACTATTTATATTCTATTATAAAATTAAGAGTTCGAGTATTATTTTATTTATTTTTAAAATTACTTTACCTTTCAAACTATTTACGAAACGAACGTTCTTTTTTCTGTTTATTTTTTTTTTCTTTGTGAATTCAACAGAACAATTGTAAAAATAATCATGAACTATTTTTCTCATCTCAAAATGATCTGCCAAGGGAAGTTAGCAGATCATTTTTTAAGTAACTTTTTAGGGGTTAAAAAACCACAACTATTTGTAAAACCTATCAGGAACTATAGAACTCAGCTGCATGCGAAGAAAACTCAATTTTGTTTTTGATCTGCTGGACAATGCTCTGCTAAGTTCACAGACATGAGATAAAGGGTCTTGACAGACAGTCAGACGGACAACAAAGAGATCTTATAAGGTTTCCTTTCTTTCTTAAAAGGTATGGTCATTTAATAAGCATTTATAACAACTCAATTGAATATTTCTAATGTATATACTTTTTATCGTATAGACCCAACCAGTGGTCCGTTGACCAGTAGTGGTCCGCAGCAGCTAAAATATGGTCCGCGAATGATTTAAAATTTTGGTGATTGAGCAAAGTCTGCCTATAGTAAAGTTATTTCCTCAGTACAATATAAAGTATTTTGACATTTAAATTTACTATACTAATATACTTTGAAATTCATTGATTTTTAATATTTACTTAAAAATTCACACACTCCATCCTATCCGAACGTATCTTAAGACACTGTTTCCCGCTTTCCGCCGAAATCTCGAGGTATCACGTGTTGATTGTCGGAACTCAACGCCGTATATTTATTTATAATGAATTCTCAAATACCTTGTTGCATGCCTATTTTCGTTTTTGTGTTGATATTGGTTGTTTCACCAGCTTGCGTTGTCGCTATCAAAGCACCTAATAGCTCCGCTACGGCACATCTGTTAATCAATCAAATTTTTTAACAGTTATTAACTTTTACGATATTCTCTGATGACTTCTTGTTTAATCATTTACGTTTCATAAATGATTTAATAAGCCACTATTGGTTATTGTAACTTGAAATCAGGTTTAATGTCAATAAAGAATTTTCTTTGACTGATGTAAAATAGAGCTAGTATATTATAGTAGTAACTTACTACCTAAAATTCAGAACGCCACCAAAAAATATTAATGACAGGCATTTTTATCATCTCGAAGATGACGATTTTTAGGGATTTTTTTGTAGATATTTAGTAATTAAATATAAATTAATTATTAAATTTCCACTTCATAATACTGCTCAAGTCTTTTGTGCCACTAGGCACATGAGACTTGTGCAGAGGAAATCCGACCACCGTCATCCTCAGGTTGCCACGAGGTTTTCCAAAAAAAAATCTTTATTCAGTTAGTTCTCAAAATCTTTCCAATCAAGTTCAAGTTATATAAAAATGTCATAAGTCAGTCCTAGACGTAGCTATCACCGGCTCGTAAGGCAAGTACTGCTAAAAAGAGCAGACCAAAATTTCAGCAGTTACTTTTTTTAAAGTCAAATCAAATAAACCAGCTTCACGGTGTATCCCGCACACAGCAAGGCAGAGGGAACCTAGTATTAAAACACTTCGTTCTCCACTTTTGCCGAGTTCTGGAGGCATTACGTGTCGAGTAGCGGAGGTCAACGCCGCGTTTTGCCAGGCGGCCGCCACGGCGTCCACGTCGGCGGGCGTGACGCGCAGCAGCGGCAGCATGTGGCGCAGCGTGTGCGCCGCCGCCGCGCGCACCGCCGACGCGCGCCCGCTCAGCACGCAGGGCTGTGCACGTCTGTCACATACACACCTCAGCGCGTAGTCGCTGGGCTGCACGGCGCGCAGGCAGGCGGCCGCCACGGCGTCCACGTCGGCGGGCGTGACGCGCAGCAGCGGCAGCATGTGGCGCAGCGTGTGCGCCGCCGCCGCGCGCACCGCCGACGCGCGCCCGCTCAGCACGCAGGGCTGTGCACGTCTGTCACATACACACCTCAGCGCGTAGTCGCTGGGCTGCACGGCGCGCAGGCAGGCGGCCGCCACGGCGTCCACGTCGGCGGGCGTGACGCGCAGCAGCGGCAGCATGTGGCGCAGCGTGTGCGCCGCCGCCGCGCGCACCGCCGACGCGCGCCCGCTCAGCACGCAGGGCTGTGCACGTCTGTCACATACACACCTCAGCGCGTAGTCGCTGGGCTGCACGGCGCGCAGGCAGGCGGCCGCCACGGCGTCCACGTCGGCGGGCGTGACGCGCAGCAGCGGCAGCATGTGGCGCAGCGTGTGCGCCGCCGCCGCGCGCACCGCCGACGCGCGCCCGCTCAGCACGCAGGGCTGTGCACGTCTGTCACATACACACCTCAGCGCGTAGTCGCTGGGCTGCACGGCGCGCAGGCAGGCGGCCGCCACGGCGTCCACGTCGGCGGGCGTGACGCGCAGCAGCGGCAGCATGTGGCGCAGCGTGTGCGCCGCCGCCGCGCGCACCGCCGACGCGCGCCCGCTCAGCACGCAGGGCTGTGCACGTCTGTCACATACACACCTCAGCGCGTAGTCGCTGGGCTGCACGGCGCGCAGGCAGGCGGCCGCCACGGCGTCCACGTCGGCGGGCGTGACGCGCAGCAGCGGCAGCATGTGGCGCAGCGTGTGCGCCGCCGCCGCGCGCACCGCCGACACGCGCCCGCTCAGCACGCAGGGCTGTGCACGTCTGTCACATACACACCTCAGCGCGTAGTCGCTGGGCTGCACGGCGCGCAGGCAGGCGGCCGCCACGGCGTCCACGTCGGCGGGCGTGACGCGCAGCAGCGGCAGCATGTGGCGCAGCGTGTGCGCCGCCGCCGCGCGCACCGCCGACGCGCGCCCGCTCAGCACGCAGGGCTGTGCACGTCTGTCACATACACACCTCAGCGCGTAGTCGCTGGGCTGCACGGCGCGCAGGCAGGCGGCCGCCACGGCGTCCACGTCGGCGGGCGTGACGCGCAGCAGCGGCAGCATGTGGCGCAGCGTGTGCGCCGCCGCCGCGCGCACCGCCGACGCGCGCCCGCTCAGCACGCAGGGCTGTGCACGTCTGTCACATACACACCTCAGCGCGTAGTCGCTGGGCTGCACGGCGCGCAGGCAGGCGGCCGCCACGGCGTCCACGTCGGCGGGCGTGACGCGCAGCAGCGGCAGCATGTGGCGCAGCGTGTGCGCCGCCGCCGCGCGCACCGCCGACGCGCGCCCGCTCAGCACGCAGGGCTGTGCACGTCTGTCACATACACACCTCAGCGCGTAGTCGCTGGGCTGCACGGCGCGCAGGCAGGCGGCCGCCACGGCGTCCACGTCGGCGGGCGTGACGCGCAGCAGCGGCAGCATGTGGCGCAGCGTGTGCGCCGCCGCCGCGCGCACCGCCGGAGCGCGCTCGCTGAGTAGCGCCGCGCGGGTCGCGCGCGACACCTCGCGCAGGGCCGTGCCCGCCGCTGTCCCCATGCCCACGCAAATCTGCTTATATCATTCATTGTTTTTTTCATTAAAAAAAATATATATATTTAAAATATTGTAGTATTTTAATTTATAAAATTTTATTTAAACTATTTAGATCTCTACTAATAACTTTTTTATATATTAGTATCTTTCTTAACACTATCTAATTGCAGGGCAATTTTTTATTTTTTTATAGCTTCACGCTGTATCACATCTAACAAGGTATCATCCATATTACAATAAAATAATAATAAATTACAAATACACTGTCTGTTTCAACCTTATCAAGTGTATTCATGATTTCAAGTCTGGTCTGTGATTCAGCACTCTTCATGGATCTTATCAGAGTTGTCACTGTTTCTTCATATGATCTACCCATCATGCGACCTAATTTTTCATACATGCTGCCAAGGCAGCATATAGCGGCCCTAAAAATTTTACATTACCTTAATTTTAATAAATAATATTACTTAAAATATACTATATAAATAAAAAAACATTTCTACCAAAAGAAATACAAAATACTCAAATTATTGAAATTTTCAGGTCAACTTGTAATATATGTTAACATATTTACTAGAGACTTTTATCAGTTGGTATCCAAAAAGATCTGTCATATATTTAGTAAAAAAGAGAAGCCAATTGTGAGTAATCCACAGTATATTAATAAATAAATACAATATAACATAGCTCATATTAAAAATAATATAATATAAATAACATTTGTAATAATAATATACAAACTTTACTCACAGTCTAGTGGGCAGATATGAAGGTGAATCATCTTTAACTTTTATAATGTCATTACATTTGTTCACAGTATCAAATAACAGGAATGTATCTCCGACTGAGAACAGTGTTGCCAAACATCTTGCTAACAGCCTCCGTGCTGGAGCTCCAAGATTCTCACGAAGTAAACTTACCAACTGTGCTACTAACTTCTGTTGACAACTCTTCAGATCTGACTATAAATAGATAAAATATGTTCTTGTGGTTTCTTTTTTCACATTGAATCACACATTATTTATGATGAACAGAGAAAACCTAGTGTTAAGACACTCTATTCTCCACCAAACAATCTCTGAAACATTGTTGTTGAGTGAAAGAACTTAAGGCTGTACTTTGCCTTCTTATCAGAGCCAGTAAATGAAAATAATATAGTCCCCTGAACGGAAATGAAACCCACAATCATCACATTTACATTATACCCTTGGCCCCTGCACCATGAAAGCCAACAGACTAATATCTTATAATTATTTGTTTTATTTTATATATTTTAATATGTGATTACTTAAATTTGATATTTAAACACAAATGGTTATCTTCAATGTTGGCTAATTATTATTTATTGCTGCAGACTTAAACATTCCATATTAGCACTTATTAAAATTTAAAATACTTTTCTTATAAGTTTTATTGTCTTTTTAAGCATCACATAGAAAATAAATAATATATATTCAATCAATTAGTTTTATTTTATTTTGTTTGTTATCTTAAAATTTGATAATTTTGTACAGTAGCTTATTAGTCTACCTAATAACATGAAATATGTGTAAATTTAATTTTAAATAATAAATAAATTACTTTCATTTCCTTGCTCTAGTAACAAGACAAAGATTAGCATTAAAAGTTTCATCTCTCAACACTCAATGTCTCTAAAAAAATATGCAGAATTGGGAGAAAGTGAGAAGAGAGTGTCTTAACACTAGGTTTCTTCTACCAATACACTAGTATGTGGAATAAAGTGTGAAGTTAAAAAAAAATACTGAAACAAATGTAAAAGTGTTACTTTCACTATTCATGTAAAGCTACTTTTAATCCTACATTTAAGGTAGCAGTCATGTACTATAATTGTATTTATGCATAAGTTATGACTTCTTTAAACTGAAGCCATATATAATGGTATTATATTTTAAAATTATGAGAGCAAATTGTAACTGTAACTGTACACATATGTAAATATATTTGATAACATAAACTATATTCATATTTATAAATTATATTATATTTACATAGACCTGCAGTTTTATTATAAAAAAGAAGAAATTAAAGACATTAGGTGTAGTAAAGGTGTAGTAGCTATAATGTTTGACTGTCATCGTGATGGCTGATTCAATATTCTCTCAGGGGAATGATTTATTGATTTGATTAGAGCAGAAAGAAAGATCTGCTAAGTGTAAGATGTTGTTGTGCCAAAAAAAATATGAAATATCTTAAAACCAAACAAGGTACATTTGTTACTTTAGTTAACTAAAAAATATAAAAACTTCTTACCTTGTGTGCAGCAACAAGTACTTTATCAAGAAATCGAAGCCATTCAAAAATGAAATGTGGTTTCTTATCATCAGGGAGTTGCTGTAGAGCAGCTTCATTTAGGGTTAAAGAATGTGATACCTCCATAATTATAAAACTAAAATAGAACATGATAAAAATTTATGTGATAGAATTAAATAACTTAAAGCATTGTAAGTTAAAATAACAAAAGTTTATTTTGTTGCTATTTGGTCATATGTTTTATATTTTGAAATATAACAATAAACATTAAACGAGTCACATCAAAAAATTTTTGCTTTTCGTAAATTAGTAGGAAAACAATTATAATGGTACAATTCCTTTTACCTGAGATTATATTTAATTTAGTATATTAAATTTTATTTAACGTCAATAACTGATGTTGGCCATTAAATAACTCTGATATTGGCCATTAAATAACCAATAATGCTAAGTTTTTATAAATAAATACAGAAAAAATGTAATTTCAGGAGAAACAAGACCTTCGCCAAATTTCTAAATACTCAAATAAATTACCGACGGCCGTAAACAATGGCGTCATCCGTGAATCAGATATTGTTATAATAAACGAAAGCTGTAATATTAATCTTGGAGCTAGAATAACCTATTTTTCCTTTTAAAAATTATAGTTTCATACCTATGTTATTATAATAGAATTAGTTCAGGATACTTACTTAACTTTAAGATTTTAAATTTAATAATTATATTCACATCATTATTAATTTCTAAATAAGCTAACCAAAATTACGTTAAATGAAAAGGGTTTAAAAGCACTATAAATATACCTAATACTTTTATTTTCTAAAATATGAAAGAAAATTATAAAAATTAAATTGTAGCAATTACGATATTGTCAAACTGCGTAATGTCAATACTATTTCTGACGAGTGACGACCACAGAACACATATACCTAAAGAGAGGGGACGACTGTCAAACATGTCAGATAAAAAGTGGCCCATTCTTAATAACTTACCTTTTAAAATATGACAAAGAAAAAACATATTTATTTTGACTCTGAGTGTGCTCTCACTTGCTATTAATGCTCACAAAAAAATAACAGTCTGTTCAAAAAATATTTATTGGAATTAATATATTCTCTTGCTTGTCTTTTTTCTTCGTTTAATAAAACTTATAACTCTTATTAGTATTTTTTATATATATTATTCACATAATTTACGTTAATAAATTTAAACATATATGTAATCTACAAATATATACTCTAAAGTAATTAAATATTGTGCTACAAAGAGCAGTTCATTGGATTTTTTTTAAAAAAAGGTAAACCTAACCATAGACAAACTTTAACTAAGAATTCAGTGATTCGATTATTGAAGAATCAAGAGTCCAGAGATTTAGAAATTTTAGGATTGGCATTGTTGAACGCTGGCGTCTAGAAACTGGCAAGTGGCAGTGGCACGTCCAAAAAGTATAAACTACAATAGATGACTTTATATTAACGACTTCTGCCGATTTGTTGGCGTGTGATGTGAAAATTACTATTTTAAAACGATTGTCCCAACTATATTTGATCTATGCTCTAAGTCTGCAAAGTACATAATAAAAAATAATAAATATAATTAGTTCTTTTCCAATAAGAATAATTGGAGTGCGTAAAGTGAAATGTTCTGTATATCATGAAAATTCGATTGTACATATAGCAGTTATCTAGATTTGAGAAAATGAATAATATGAGTTCACAGCAAAGCCCGGCAAACTTGCAGTCTGTCGTTGACAGAGAAAAGATTTATACATGGATACTAGAGCTATGCAATCCAGAAACACGTGAAAATGCCCTCTTAGAACTTAGTAAAAAACGAGAAGTTGTACCAGATTTAGCGCCAATGCTATGGCACAGTTTTGGTACCATTGCAGCATTGTTGCAGGAGATTACGAATATCTACGTGGCAATGATACCGCCTACTCTCACAGCCCACCAGAGTAACAGAGTCTGCAACGCCTTGGCCCTAATGCAGTGCGTCGCATCTCATCCTGAAACAAGATCAGCTTTCCTCCAAGCACACGTACCATTGTTCCTCTACCCCTTTCTTCATACTGTCTCGAAAACACGTCCATTCGAATATCTGAGGTTAACTAGTTTAGGTGTGATTGGAGCCCTTGTGAAAACTGATGAGCAGGAGGTGATCACTTTCCTTTTGACTACAGAAATAATACCATTGTGTTTACGTATTATGGAAAATGGTTCTGAATTATCAAAGACCGTAGCTACATTTATATTACAGAAAATTTTGTTAGATGATAGTGGTTTGAGTTACATATGCCAGACTTATGATAGATTTTCTCATGTAGCAATGATTTTAGGAAAGATGGTACTATCTCTAGCTAAGGACCCATCAGCAAGGTTGTTAAAACATGTTGTTCGTTGCTACCTCCGTCTCTCTGATAATCCTAGGGCACGAGAGGCATTAAGGCAGTGTCTTCCAGACCAATTGAGAGATACCACATTTGTTGCTTGTCTCCAAGAGGATAATTCAACTAAACATTGGTTGACACAGTTGATAAAGAACTTGGATGCCCAGCCGCCCCCAGCAAGCCCAGCCCAACAGAATATGTGAGATTCAAGTATATATCGCTTTTCTCACTACAATGCTTACAAAAGATAATATTAACCTGACAATCTTCAATTAAGGTTGTAAGATTAATAATATATGATAAAAACCTAAGGTGTAACCTCACCTGGATTAAATGCATTGTAGTGGGATGAAAGCAATTTATATATTGAGAACAATCTTGTCGACTGTATCTTTGCTACTCATAAGTTTTGACTGTCATATAAAAATATAGAGGTAGGTATAACATGTGCCTGATAGTGCAAATCAATATTGTCAAATAGCTATAATTAATGAACTAGAATGAATTGAATCTACATATAGAAATATAGATTTGCACTTATTTGCTAGCATATTTTATTAATTGACATTGAAAATATTGTATAATTATTTTTAACAAGATTTTTCTTTATAAAACAAATCAATTAGCAGCATGTTGCAAAAAAATTGTATTATTTTTAGGTACAAAACAAAATGAGAGCTAATTTTGTATGGTGATGTAGTAGACTGGACTAAGCATTAAAAATATTAAAGTTTTCAAAAATTTTAACTTTTGTCTTTAATTTTTGTTTCTTTAATATGAAACTAATTTTTACTATAGTGCAGGCCATTTCTCAAAGAAAATTATAACAAAATAAAAATTTAGAAATCTGGACCTCTTATGCGATAGGTTGAAATAGCCCACTGCTTTTGTCCTGCAGATTGAAAATCTGATCTGTTGTAGTATTCAATGTGCTTATTATCCATTTTCCTTAAATCATCTTCTTTAAATCCTTTATATCCTTTACCACTAATATCTGACTGTTGTAATATTTTAGTACTCTCTTTGATTGTGACACTCGATTTTGATTTAGAGTTGCTTCCTCGACTCCTGAGAATACTATTAAAGTTATCAAAGAATTGTGTCCCACAGCTTACTGTCTCTATGCAGTGAGTGCATGATTTATCCAATAGGGATGTACTTTTTTTATATATAGTTTGAATTTGTTTAGATCTATGTTTTGAGCTTTGCTGTATATTATTACATTTACAAATGACAAAGTTGTCCCTTTTCCTTACTATTGTTACACAGTTATTATCACAGCGTAATGGCCCAGAGATCTCGGTGTTGATAGCAGAGTTATTAAAGTACTTTTTTAACACTATTTTTGTAGTGTTCAATCTATTTGATGTATTGCTGTTATGTGACAAATTTTTATTTACAACTTTCTTTTTCTGTGAATACAATGATGGTATCACTCTATCATTTTGTGATATATGTAAATCAATTTTATTATTTACTTCAGATGAACTCAAAATGGGATCAACAATATCATTGCAAAGTTTTTTAGCTATAGTGGACATTTTATTTTTGTTTTTTTTTTGTTATTTTATTACATTATTTGTGGCAATATGAATATAAATTTTGGTTTTTCATTTATCACCTCATGTTGTCAAATGTAATAATGATTTGTGTAACATTTTCTTTTCTTTTTTTTTATTTAAAGCAATATATATTTGTTTCACGTCAACTTCTGTACATTCTAAGTCATTACAGTGTCAAATAACATTTTTCTAAACACTCTCCTTACTTTTATATAAAGATTTCATGCTTGCAGCTTTCCTCTTTATATGCAACCTTTTTCTGTTAATTTTTCAAATCAACTCAAATTATCATAATTACTTAATAGTTTTTTCCTGGAGATTTGTTAGATGTAAAATTATATTTAGTAAACATTTTTTTAAAGCAAATAATTTATAAATATACTCAATACTTACAAAATATTTATTTCATAATTAATTCATACTGTTATCATATTAGATTGTTTTTAAGTCAACTACAGCTTGTTTTTCAGAATTATTTGTGATTTAAAAATATACCTTTTTGTTGATTTTTATATTAAAAGATCATTGAACTATATATTATTAATGGGTCTTTTCGGTCTCAGAATACAGCAAAAAAAGTTTCTCATTTATTTAAAAAGTCAAATGTAAAATATTCTGAAAATTATACTTTGTAAATAATAACAATAGTAATATAATTAGTAAAGTGATGAACTACTTAATGCCAACTTTTTAGTCTCATAATTGGCGTTTATATAAAATATTATATTAATAATTCTAGGTTCTAGATTAAGATATATCTCTTAACTTGTTTAATAGTTTTAAGCGTTAATAATATTGTCAATTAATAAAAAATACTTGAAATACAAATACATTGTATAAAACTGTAGTATAATTTTAAGTTAATATGAAATAATCAAACAAATTTAGAGATTTTGTAAGTAAGTAGTAGGTATTCATGATAAATAATTTATAATAAAATAAAGAATAATTATTAAGCTTAATTTTCATAGGCAAAAAAAAATAACTAAAATATTTATTACTAAATTTTCCAGTAAATAGACTGAGAATATAATTTAGTTAATAAATCTGTATATTAATTTATATTGTTAGTTTATAGACATTCGTATATTTGATAAATAATTAAGCTCAAAACTACAATCTTAAGATATAAGTACCGAAGATTAAGAATTACTGTAACTATCTCTTTAAAACTGCCTTAACATTTTTTAGTTGTATATCTTTTGCGACAAAAATAAAAAAGTGCTTTGTAATAAACGCTATTTACCATATTATTTTTTATTTTTTTCATACAATAGTTTATGCTGCATTTTTATTAAATACTAGCACTCGCTCGCGTTTTCGCCCACTTGGCTTATACAATTAAATATTTATGTTCGCATCTGAATTACTTTCGTGATTTAATAACATTATCATTTTAAAAATATTCATAAACGCGCAATCCGTTCTACACTAATTCAAATAAAACATCGCAGGATAAAACCGAAACAGTGCTCAGTGCTAAAATCAATACAGGTGATCCAGAACAACGGTGGAAGGAGTTGCAGAATCAAATATAAAAATTTTAGTCATTAACGATGTGTCATATCTCCCATTCTATTTAACATATATGGTGAATTGATAATGTGCGAAGCCCTACATCAATGGGATGCCGGTATCAGGATAGGAATTCAAGCTGCCAAGCTGATGACACAACCCTATTTGCTTCATCAGAAACCGAAATGCATGATCTTATTGAGTGGCTACAGAAAACAAGCTTAGATTTTGGTCTCTTCGTTAATAAGAGCAAATCCAAAGTCTTGATACCCGACCGAATTGCATCACTTTAGCAAACCAATATGCTTAACAGCTATGAGATAGTTAATTAATTTTAATAGCTTGGCATAGTTAGTCATCTACAACAATGGTACAGGTTCTCAAAAAGAGGAGTATCAGATTTGTGGACTCAAAAAGCGGCAAAAAGTGTGTTAAGAATTCCATGAGCGGCTTTCCGTACCAATGCATCCATACTGTATCTCGAATGTTACCAGCGACTATCCAGCACTTACCTGCGGAGCATCCTCACATATTTAAACATATAGCGCTCAAAAAACAATACTATATCTAGAAAAACTCATAGTGATAGGCAAAGTTGAAAGCAAGCAACCGAGGAGAAGCAACCAAAAATGGATGGTCTGACAAAGTATCCTAACACCTAGAGATACCAATCATGCAATCCATCTGGCCAGTAACCGCACCAAATAGTAAGAAACGATTCACAGTACTGAGGGACCGACTAAAGAGAGAGAGAGAGACAATCGTTTCTGAGATTAGCGTATTCAAACACAGAAAACGGACAAAATTTTTTAAAATCATTTTTTTGCATATTATCGTGGGGTATATTGCATACAGTATCAGTTACAATTTTATTATATGTATAGACTAGTAATCAGCTCGCGGCGTCGCTCGCTTCAACAACACCATAATTTACTGGCTTGAATCGCTTTTATGTTCTATTAGCATTATCATTTTAAAGACTAGAAAGTCATTGAAAACTAAAATTTCGTCCCATTAAATAAAACATTTTATAGCAATTTTGCCGAGCTACAATAAAAATTAAATTAGCTTCACGCTGTATCCCGCACACAGCAGGGTAGGCAGAGGGAACCTAGTGTTAAGACACTCCGTTCCCCACTTTCTGCCGAATTCTGGAAGCATTGCGTGTTGAGTGGCAGAACTCAACGCCGCGCTTAACCTCGACACCAGAGCGAAGAAATGGAAATATAAATTTAAGTAAATATTTCATCTCCTCGAGTGGGGATCGAACCCACAACCAGTCGGTTTTGCAGTCACACCTCGTGCCGCTGCGCCACGACCGGCCTCAAATTAATACATTTCTTTTATTTATTAATCGATTTATATCAGGGATTCCCAACTTTTTCTTGACCAAGAACCACTTTTATATCATTATTGGTAGCAGGGACCAATATGCTTGTAGGTTCTATTTATTTAATACTATTACACGACATAACTTCAAAACTTATGTTATATTTACAGTGTTTAAATGTTATTTCAAGCTAAGGATTAGAACCGTGCACGAAATTAGCGCCACCTTGTAAACGCAACTATAGGGCTTTATATAGCAACATTGAGTGACATTTGTTTATTTTCTATAAAATAAGTGAAATAGAAAATATATAGAAAGTATTATAAAAACTGAGTTTTAGAGAGTAAAACATAAAATAAATTTCTGGCCTTAAACTATGCTAAATGGAAATAAACATTAAACATCGGTGACCTTAACACTCTATAAAAAGAAGCTGGATCTATAGAAAAAACAAACTGTACGTTTGTTGTCACAGTTAATTTTGTTAATAAAAATTCAAAATTTCTGATGGAAACGGTAGCAATATCTAGTACTACATAATCGTTTTTTCTTGATGAAATACCAGCAAATTCACTATCTTCATTCGATATAATTTAGGGAATATTGCGGGAGGATAATTTTCTTGTGCATCTAATATATTTACTACAAATTTTGTCGTTGGGTTTTGGCGATGGCGATTCGTCTACACTAAATCATTTTTTTAGCTTCACGCTGTATCCTGCATATAGCACGGTAAGTAGTGGGAACCTACTGTCAAGACGCTCCGTTGTTCCCCACTTTCTGCCGAATTGAGTGACGTAACTCAACGTGGGGTTTTTGAATTGGTGCCAGAGCGAAGAAATGAAAATAGTAATAAACAATAATTCAATCCTCGAGTGAGAATCGAATCCACAACCGTCATATTACAGTCACACCCTTGTGCCCTACCGCCACAACAGCCTTTTACTAAAACAATAATGAATCAATACTTATCTTAAGAAATACACCATGAATAAAATTGATATACTTAAGTAATTAGTAATTGTAATTTCAGGCGATTTCTAATATCGGATATTAAATACTTGGTCTAATTTCCAGGCCGCTTTAGGAGAAATATAAAAAAAAATATTCTGACTATTTCTGCTGTTACTTTTGCAGTTTACATTACAACAATAATAATGTCTTCGATTTCGGTTTCGGTCTTGTTTTGGTCGGACATTAAAAAAGGTAATGTCAAGAAACTATTTTCTTTAAAAAAATCTAACTAAGAAAGTTTACTGAATTAAGATAAATAAATAAAATATATCAGCTTCACATTGGCCCCAGAGCGAAGAAATAACGTTATAAGAAGCCAGCCAGCCGTGGCGCAGGGGCAGAAAATGTGATTGTAAACGCGACTGGTTGTGGGCTCGATGCCCACTCGAGGAAATATTTATATAAATTAATATATTTCCATTTCTTCGCTCTGGTGTCGTGTCGTCAAGTCAGTCAAAAGCGTGGTGTTGAGTTTCACCACTCAACACGAAACGCTTCCAGGATTCGGTGGAAAGTGGCTTACCTTCTGGATGTTTACATCTATGTTTAGTGCTGCTTCTTTTTAATGATGACCTATAATCCTTAGTATTTTTTTGATTCTATGTCTTGTTCTGTACTAATGTTTGAAAGTCTTCCTCTTTAGCATAAATTCCTAGCAACAGTCTATAAGCAAGTTTGGGTCAAAAGTCTTCTAAAGTAGGATTGGGTTATTTTATTATACAGTACTAAAGAATTGATCACTGCGTAGCCAATCATGTAATAAAATAATAAAATATTCCACATACGACTTTTGGTTCTAATTTTACACCTTTCCGAAAAAAAATCCATGAGATCAACTCTTCCGATGTTGACATCATAACAATTTATGATTTTTTCGGACAGGCTGTTATTATGTATTCTTTTATTTACAGTTGCTGCTGATTTGGAGTCTACAGTCTTATTAACTTTTCAATATGATAATGAGAATCAATCAGCAATTAGTAATCGGCGTCATACATGTTTTGCTTACTATAGAATCTCTCATGAAATCTACTACACCCGGCTATTTGTAATTCTTTCTTAGGCGGTTTTATTCGAAAAGAAGGCCTTTTTCTGATATAATCCATACCTATATTATAAATTCGAAAGTAACTCTGTCTGTCTGTCTGTCTGTGCCGCAATCAGGGCCAAACCGCTAATTCAATTGTAATAAAATACTCATACAGAGATACTTGAGGGTCTTCGGATGAACATAGGTTACTTTTTTTTCTCATATTTGTAATATTGTCGATATATACTAATATATTTAAATATTTTTCAATTTGACAGGCAATTTATTCCGCCATGTTAATAACAATCGACCGTTGCTAAGCAACGGTTTGCAAAGTTTATTTGTTGTTATAAGCAAACGTCACCCAAAATGAGCTTGCTTAACGCATACATGGCGTGCGCCGACTCAACCTTATGAGATACATAAAAATAATGTTTTACAAAAATATTGTCCTTTAAATAATGTTTAAAAAAGTCCGCGATACATGTTGATATGATGTTTATCTCTGAAGCTTGAGCAAAGTAACAGAGTAGCAACAAGTAACCATTTTAATTAATTTTCTTTATATTTATCGGGTTTTTGTTGTATGTATTTTCTATAATTTGATATTGATCCTTATGAAAATGAATGTAATAGTCACTTTTAGCATTTCATCTAGATTGAAATTATAGTTCACTGTATAACATTCTAATACATAATTAAGGAGATGTCACTGATTCGAAATGACCTAGCGAGCTACGACCGGCATAGTATGACCGACGCGAATGGGCAGATGACTTTGACGGTTTTGTAAATTTTCATACATTTTCGAACTACTGATAATTTTTATGTAATTATTTGCTGTTTATAATTAATTTCTACTTTTCTTTGGTTCGTCGCTTATTCGAGTATAAGTTAGAATTTCATGAAATTCTTGGTGTGGTGTAAGTTGCGGCCCTGCGCGGCATCGGTATAATATTATTTAAGTACTAGCGGCTCGCCCACGGCTTCGCCCGCTTAAAATACATGATTATTGATTTAATAAGGACAATTGATTGACAACTATAATTACTTCTAATATGATTTTTTACGACATTATCGTCGAATTAAAGAATTAAAGAATAAAGAATTTTTGATTGTTTTAAATAAAAAAATACGACCATTGTTGATATTTGATATTTATAAAATATACATAAAGCTAATTTATTACACGTATATATTTTTGTAACTTTATGTTCTTTTTACCTATATAATATACGTCACATCATAATTCTAAAACTCTGTTAAATGTGCTGTTGTCAGTGAATAATTTAATTTACTCATTCAGAAACAGCCTTAAATGTTAAATTATTGATTTGAAGGATACATAATATTCTTTGCAAAATAACTTTAATAATTGCATATTAACTCCTGCACAGTTTTTAAATTAGTTACATATATTATATGAGGCCAGTCGTAGCGCAGCGGCACGAGGTGTGACTGTAAAACCGACTGGTTGTGGGTTCGATCCCCACTCGAGGAGATGAAATATTTACTTAAATTTATATTTCCATTTCTTCGCTCTGGTGTCGAGGTTAAGCACGGCGTTAAGATCTGCCACTCAACAAGCAATGCCTCCAGAATTCGGCAGAAAGTGGGGAACGGAGTGTCTTAACACTAAGTTCCCTCTGCCTACCCTGCTGTGTGCGGGATACAGCGTGAAGCTGATTTTATTATTATATGAACGAACCAACCAAAAAAACTTTGTATTTACTTGATATTTCTTTCAAGATCGTTCTTTATCTCTGTGTTGAATTAATTACGACTTAAACTTAACTGTTATGATTTATGAAGGTAATCTCCACTAACAATTCAATTTTGTTTACTTTATTGTATAAAATATTATATAATAGTGCTTCAAAAATATATATTTTTATCAACAGTCATATAACCCAGACGTTTCGAACGTCATTCTTTAGCCAGGGTCATACCAGCGCGATTGCTATATAATATTCGCAGGCAAGCTAATGCCTTGAATTCATTCAAATGACGATAACTTTTTTTTTAATGAACCGATTTTGATGAACCAAACTTTAGTATTTAAGTTGAGTTAAAACAAAGCAATTGGTGAAATTTTCAAGTAAATCGGTTCAGTACTTTCAGAGAAAAATGCGGACAAAAATATATCGACAGACAGACAGACAGACAAGAAATTAAAAAAAATAATTTTGCTTTCTATTATTATTCCATTTTAGTCAAAATTAGTAAATGTACAGACAAAATATTTTTACTGTCTTATTATATATAGAGATTAAAGAGAGAATTGTTGGTTTTTTCATCTTGGTTGGATGATTATCTATACCGTTGTTATACACTTAATAAATTGTGGTTATAGTTTTTGCGATTTTATTTGATATTGCTCGCAAAACTTATCATATTTAATGTAGAAAGTACTTTGGTTATTTCATATAGTATCTATGTACGCGCGCAAGGAAAACGAGTAAAAAGATTTTTCCCGGGTAAATCAGTAAAATCGATCACTGAAAGTCCAATTAAAATTAGTTCAGTTATTCTGGATATTAGCTCGGGGAAATAGAAAGACAGACAGAGACAAAATTATTAATAATGTAGCTGGTTTTGTTTAGTTTTTTTATTAATATTTTACTATGGTTACGTTTACTTATATTTTTTTCATTTAAATTAGTTAGATATTTTCAAAAACAATTTCCTAAATATATCTATAAGCATTCGTAAAGTTTAAGCGGGCGAAGCCGCGTCCGGGTCCGCTAGTATTGAAATATAACAACATATATCAATAGTTTACTGGTTAACAAATTGTTAGTGATTTTTTTCTGATTAGAAAATTCACTATCTTTTTAGAAACTTTATAATTGAAACAATGACTTCTAGTAACTTCTTCTTTTAAAACTGGCGTCAAGTAGTGGTTTTATGCCACTGCGTTTCGCATCAGGTAATGACGGGGTCCGGCGCCCACCTTAAAGGCCGGCAACGCACCTGTAGCTCCTCTGGTGTTGCACGGGGTTGTGGGCGGCGGTAATCACTTACCATCAGGTGACCCGCAGGCTCGTTTGCCTTGTCCTTTTCCATAAAAAAAAAAATAGTAACACACCGAACTTTATCACTCATAAAAAAAAAAAATTAAATTAGCTTCACGCTGTATCCCGCACACAGCAGGGTAGGCAGAGGGAACCTAGTGTTAAGACACTGCGTTCCCCACTTTCTGCCGAATTCTGGAGGCATTGCGTGTTGAGGGGCAGAACTCAACGCCGCGCTTAACCTCGACACCAGAGCGAAGAAATGGAAATATAAATTTAAGTAAATATTTCATCTCCTCGAGTGGGAATCGAACCCAGAACCAGTCGGTTTTGCAGTCACACCTCGTGCCGCTGCGCCACGACCGGCCTCAATCAAACCGGCTCTTTATCACTCATAACTTAAACTTAACTTAACTTAGCTTCACGCTTTATCCCTTGCGGGGTAGTCAGAGAGAACGGAGCGCCAAACGCTACGGTCTCTACATACCTCTTTCGCCTCGTCCACTGTCATCAACCTCTTCATACATGCCCTTCGGGGGGTCCTCATGCTTTTTACGTGACCTTCCTCCAGTATCTTTGATACTGTGTTTTCGAAGGTCAACCGAGGTCTCCCCCTACCTCTCTTACCGCTCACTTTTCCATCATAAATCTTTTTTGCCATTCTTTCATCACTCATTCGTTCGACGTGCCCAAACCAGCTGAGCACGTTCTTCTTCATTCTCACCGTGACATCCTCGCTAGTACCTGCCATTCTGTGTACCTCTTCATTGCGGATTCGATCAGCTAAGCTGACTCCGCATATCCTACGAAGAGATCGCATCTCCACAGCATTCATCTTTCTTTCATTCTTCTTCTGTAATACCCACGTTTCGCTGCCGTATAACAGAGTCGGTACCAAAACTGCATTGTGTACGGCCAAACGCGCAGCTGTGCTGACGTTTCGCCGTCTCATCAATGCAGCTAAGGCTCCGTTAACCTTGTTACCGGCAGCAATACGCCTTTCCACATCCATCTCGTATCTTCCATCTCTACTGAACATACTTCCCAAGTATACCACTTCATTCACTTGTTCTAATATCATACTATTTACACTGATCTTGCATTCCGTCCTTTCTTCATCTCTTTCAAAAATCAGAACCTTTGTCTTATTCACATTGAGGCTTAGACCATTATATTCACACCCTTCTTTCAGAGTGGTGACCAATGCCTGCAACTCGCATTCTGATGATGCAATAAGCACTGCATCATCTGCGTACAGCAGGCAATTCACATTCAGGTCACCTACTTTCACTCCCATATCACTTTGTTTCACTCCTTGGAGACAGCTATCCAAATACAAATTGAACAACCAAGCTGACATGGCGCAACCTTGTTTAACACCCGATCGGATGTCAAACCAGGGCGACATGCCAGCTCCTACTCGCACGCAGGCTGAGTGATCTCTGTAAAGAGACTTTACAGCCTGCAGCAAGGGTCCGCTCACATTGTACCGGGGTAGTATCTCCCATAATTTCGCTCTAACAACTCTGTCAAACGCCTTTTCCAAGTCCACAAAAGCACAGAAAACTTTTTGGTTAACGGCCAAAAATTTTTCCGTGATCATGCGGAGGGAAAAGATCTGATCCATACACCCTCTTCCAGGTCTAAAGCCCCCTTGGGCCTCCCACAACAACCTTTCAGATCTCTCCTGCATTCTTCTCGCTAAAACTTTAGCATAAACTTTACTACCTAAGCTAATCAAACTGATAGCCCTATGGCTTGCGCAGTCTATCTGTGAACCTTTGCCTTTATACAAAGGCACGATGACCGCACCTCGCCAATCGTCTGGGACCTCCCCTGATTTCCAGCACAAATTGCACAAAAACCAGAACAAGTCCAAGACGCGTGGCCCACCATATTTGATCATCTCGGCAGTAACTCCATCTGCTCCCGCTGACTTACCACATTTCAGACTTCGTATTGCACTCTCAACTTCTTTCACACTGATTTCGCCATCAGCTACATCAAGACTCAGCGTTTCGCTGCTACTTGAGACTGAGGCGTCATCACATTCATACATCTCCTTGTAAAATTCCGCCCATCGCTGCAAAACGTGTGGTTGTTCTGTTAGAATTTCACCGTCCTTCGAAAGCACCCCTTTCATTCTACAGGCTAACGAGCAACCTCGAGAAACACTAACTTCTCTCCAGAAAAGCTTATCACTCATCTTATACAAATTTCAAAATTCGTGTAAATATGTTTGCCATATGTTATGTAAACTTTTTAATATAAAATAATAACCTATTATTTATTATTATTATCATGTTCTCGTAGAAATGGGCACTCAAGTTTTCATATAAATATGCGTTTAAATGAATGTAGACAATTGGTAACATTATGCATGCCGTACCTTTGCACGTTCCCAATAAGTAGATAAATATATTTAGAAGACGTATAAAAAATATAAATATTTCTTGGACTCCAGCTTTAAGTTTGTGTAAATGTTGGTTTTTTCCAAATTTTTTTTATAACCATCTACTGACTATCAGAATATTCTGGGGTGTATGGACATGGACCACCTGGGCCCCCTATTCCTACGTCCATACTTTAAGCTTGACCTTGACACCAGTATCGTAAAGATTCTACACACATACTTATTAAGAAAACGTTTAGAAAATCCTACCCATGTTTTACAGAACGGCTAAAACTAAGATCACAATCAAAGTTCGTGTACGATTTCGATTTCGGTCTTGTTTCGGTCGGACATTAAAAAAGTTAATGTTAAGAAACTAATTTCTTAAAAAAAAATCTAACTAAGAAAGTTTACTGAATTAAGATAAATAAATAAAATATATCAGCTTCACATTGGCCCCAGAGCAAAGAAATAACGCTAAAAGAGGCCAGCCAGTCGTGGCGCAGGGGTAGAAAGTGTGATTGCAAACGCGACACAATTTGAAAAGTATCAAAATGATGTAAAGGTTGTGTAAACCCGTTATACAAACTTTAAATCATTTTGATCAATCAATCAACTTCACGCTGTATCCCGCACACAACAGGGTAGGCAGAGGGAACCTAGTGTTAAGACACTCCGTTCCCCACTTTCTGCCGGATTCTGGAGGCATTGCGTGTTGAGTGGCAGAACTCAACGCCGCGACCTTAACTTAACTAACGACTTAACCTCGACACCAGAGCGAAGAAATGGAAATATAAATTTAAGTAAATATTTCATCTCCTCGAGTGGGGATCGAACTCACAACCAATCGGTTTTGCAGTCACATCTCGTGCCGCTGCGCCACGACCGGCCTCTTTAATTATTTATTTTCAATTTATTTTTTATTTATTAGTTTTTAATTTAAGTCCGTAGTCAAATGGTCATCCTAAAAGAGAATTTTTTGCTTCGTTGACTGGTGCTGACAGGAAAAAAATGTGTTTATTTTGAAAATGTCTGTTTCTTTAAATAGTTAGATTTGGCGATGACAACAGAGAAAACACTAATAGAGTCAGTTATTATACAAGTTCGCTTACTCTATTGCGTAAATGAAACCACAGATGAAAAATTATATGCTGTAATAATTTGTCAAATATGATTGTCAAATGCCAAATGTCATGTAGAATATTGTTTTGAACAAATAGCAATTATGACAGACAATTTTTCAAATTATCATTATTAGACAACAAATATTTAAGCAAACACATGATGTAACTATAAATTATTATACATTGCATAACTCGCACTAAGGCCATAGACACCATGTGGGTCTTCGGATATGGATCCCTTGTTTGGAAAGTAGATTTTAAATATGAATTAAAAGTCATAGGTTATATACAAGGCTACCTCAGGAGATTTTATCAGCATAGCATTGATCACAGAGGAATACCGGAAAAGGTAAATTATTTAATAAATTAAAATATTATAAATTCCATTCATATGTAATATCTAGATTTGTTTCTGTTACCGTAAACATTTAACAATATTTTATTGTGTAAATATTTTCAGCCTGGCCGAGTGGTTACCTTAGTTCCTACCGAGGATCCGAACAGTAGGGTTTGGGGTGTTGCTTATAAAATTAGAACAGAGGATATTGAACAAGTAACAAATCATTTAGATTTTAGAGAAAAGAATGGCTACTCAAAACAGTTTGTTACATTCCATCCACAAGATGGTAATCTTGAACCCTTTACCCTAACTTTATATGTAGCTACTAAGGATAATGAATCGTATGCAGGTAAATTTAAGCTACTTTTAAAGCATACTATACTTACGCCTTCAAACCTGCCATTTTCTTTTGCCACACGCAATTTCTTGAATTCAAGTGAAAAGGTTTTTAACATTACACAAGGTGAGAGAACCTTGTTAAGCAGAAAATGTGTAATGTTAAAAAAATTATAATCTTACTACTGAAACAGAAAGTATTGTTCATGGCTTGCAAAGAATATTTATCCATGCAATAACATAAAAAATGAAGTAGGCTATATGGCCGGTAAGCTAAATATAATGCTAAATATATTAAATTTTATTTTCTCTCTCTGGTTACAAAATAAATAAAATAGCACTAAGACATATTAATATAAATCACTCAAGTGCGACATTGATCTTGAGATGCTGTTTTCATTCCTAGACATGTAATGTGTGATGAAAATGGCATCTCTAGATTGATCACATATCTATGTTCTGCCACAATGCTACAAAAATTGAGCTGAAGAGTGGGGAGTGAATATCTTAATACAAAGTTTTCAAGGTTTATTAATTTTTAAACTGCATTTTAATAAAAAAAAATATATAATTTTCCACTACAACCAACAGGCTTATAGTTATTATTTACATATTTTTTTGTGTCATAATGTACATAACAGGATAGGAACCTAGTATACTCATCACATGTCACACGGCACAATTTTTAAAACATTGCATGTTGGGTGCCAGAACTCAACTCAACTGTTATGAGAAACCAAATGAAAATAATTTGTCTCCCTAAGACGGAATTGAACCCTCCAACCATCATATCTACACCTGACCAACATGCCACAGCTTCAATAATAATTATCTAATCAAGAAAATTAAGTGATTGCAAATGACCTCCATAGATATAACATACAAGATTTATACAAATTATTATTATACATTTCAGGCCCAGCCTCAATAGAAGATATTGCAAAGCAAGTAATCAGTTGCCAAGGTCCGAGCGGTACAAATAAGGAATATGTATATAATTTGGCAAAAGCAATGAGACATTTGTTACCTGGCATTGAAGACGACCATCTATTCTCTCTTGAAGCTGCTTTAAAAAAAATTGACCCAGACATGAAAAAGAAATAGTTTATTTATTTATTTATTTACAAATACATTTTTTTTTGTGTAAAATTCATACTCTTCGGAATGAATGATACTATTCATTTTTCATCCATTGAGATTTTATAGAAATTTTATTTATTTTGATTATATAAATTGCATTTAATAGTTCTAGAAATTTTCACATTTGAATGCTTTTATTTTAAGATATTTAAATATGAGGTTTTATTGACCTATACAAAAATATAGCAATTTTTATAATATTAAATATTAATAAAAACATAATATTGCACTAAAATGTCAAATGTTCTAATTCATTTTATTATTATTATTTTTTTGTGAATTTGCAATCAGTTCTTTATTTTTAGCAAATGTGTTTTATGCTGTAGGCTTTTAAAGGCGTACAAAATAATACAAACTGAATAATACAAAATTATACTTTTGTACCAACTCCAAATATATCCAATGGAATTGCCTGTGATTTTTATTTTTTGTTACAAGCTGAACTTGTATATTTAAGAACACTGTTATATACATATATACTGTTATATATGTGTATGGTCTTTGTATGTTGTTAATGTAGATTTTTTTTATTAAATCATTAAAATTAAAAAAGCAGCTTTGATATCTCCATCTGAAAATGAATAAGATGTCATTGATACTAATAGGAAGGTAATATCCTCCTTATTTCTATGCTAATTTATTATTATATTATTCGGGAACCATAAAAAATCAATCAAAATAAATAAAAGAGATATATTTTAACTGTAACATTCTAAAGCTAGTCATGGATTTTTACGTTGTTGTCTTGTAAAATTTTATGAGTTACTGTTGTTTTGGTTTTGCCATTCAGCATGTAGGGTTTAAGATTGAAGGACAATGCAAGTAGGTCACTAGGCGCCACCTGTCTATCCTTTAATATTTGAGAGATGTGTAAACATATTACAGTATGGTCAACAAATCATGGCCACTAATTTTGATTATTTCGTTTTGGAGCAATGCGCAAACATTCAGAAAATCTAACTTCAATCGCGGCCGCCCGGCCACAACTCGTTGACTGTACTGTAATTTATAAAAATAAAATAACCAGACAGAATAAAATGAACAATATTACAAATTTTAGTAACATTTATTAATCAAAATAGAATTCCTTACAACAACTAGCAAATACTATTATTAAAACAGGAAAATATACGTTCGTTTTATTTTAAATTTACATCTTATTGATCAAAGAGGAACAAATTTAAGGACATTTTTAAATTATTACATTTAACGTTTAAAAAGTACACAGTATCGAAATTATAATCAATATACGATTTATGATTTCATTACATAGATAAGATTGATTATTATTTATTGAATATAATCGAAATGTCTCGAATGAAGGCAACCATATTCTTAAAATCGATTTTCAATATTTCCTCTTTAATGTTATAAACTTCGAACATGGTAAAATATATACAAAAAATCCTTATATATTTATAATTCTTTTACCACAAAAATACATCAAAATATGTTCATTTAATATAAAATTATCACATACAAAATATATGAATCATTCGTAAATAACACAAAAAACAGGAAATTGTTTAACATCTATGTTGTAATAAATAAAATTTATAGTATATGCATAACTAAGTATATTACAATTTTCATATTATTAGCGGTAACGGCCTTCTACTCAATTCAATATGGTAGGTTGATATATTAAATTATCATTTTTTAAAGCGATAAATATCAATCACATTTGAAATTACATTTACAAATACGGTTAAGAAACAATTATTATTAATTAATTAATTATTAATTAATTTATTAATAATAATAATAATTAATTCTTAGGTCTCTAAATACAGACATGGATAAGGCAGGGTTTTGTCGAGTTAGTATCACATGGCACGTATTTTATCAATTTACGATAACCTTTTGCATTAAGATAATATTAGAGGATTTGCCATCGTTAGCTTCAGTACAAATATTAAAAATATAATAATATAATGTTGTTACTGTATCAATTTACTTCAATTTTTATCAGGTGATAAGATACTGACGTCATTACATGTTCTAAAGCCGGACCTACCTTTGAAACGCCCTAAGTTATTTTCCATTTAATATGCACTTATTGGAACCGTTCAAGTTTATAAGTAGTAAAATTAATTATGTTTATAGTATAAAATTTTCACAAAAGTAACATGTTGTTTTTCACAATAGTACACAGACGGTTTGTAAGTCCACCTTGAACTGTCTTTGGCCTGAACAGCGTTACCCATTTTCATTGTTTTTCACTCTTGACACCTTTATTTCTACCTAAAAGTTTATCTATGAAACTTCTCTTTCTCTTGACTTTTTTCCCTTCTGCTTTCTGGTTGTTCTCTTCCGCTTCTGCTGTTATTTGATCAATAAGCGCTGGAAATGTGAGGTCTATAATTTTATCAACGTGTGGCTTTTTAACTGAATCTTTCCTTAGTGCTTGTTTAATAGATGATAACTCCGGCACGTAGTCATTCTCTTCTAACTCGGAGAGAGAGATTTTGGAATCGTTAGTTTTATTAGGAGAATTGTTGCTGTCGGCATTTTTATTGCCGCTAATTTCTCCGTTATGTAATATTTCCGCATTTGTTTTAATTTCTTCTGCCGATTTCTCTTCTGACTCTTTATTTTCATCTCTTTTCACAAAAACATCGTCGGTTCCTTCATCTTTTTTATCATCGCTGTCCACGCTATCTGCAACACTCGACGTCGATTTTGGAACTGAACCGACTACCTTCGGCCTGGTTGGGGGTAATGTCCAATCTACCGGCTTGCGTTGTGGCGAATATCGTTTGACTAATTCTTCATAGAGTTTCTGAGGATCTATTACGGGTGAACCAGGTTTTATATCGTTTGGTAAGCTCTGATGCTTGGGCCTCTCTTGTTCCTTATCCTGTGTTTCTTCATTGTCAACTTCATCACTTGGTGATCCTAAATCCACAACAACTCTTCGGGTCGGTGTTGGCGTCGAATACGGTTCGGCGAATGGAAATTTATGAATATTAAGATTTTCTACTTTGTACCTTATCGTCGAGACCGTGTTAGTAGTAGGTAGAGAGGCGCGAACCCCGCCTCGGTGCAGTGTACCTTCACCAGGTTCGTGTAAGTTTGATTTCAAAAAGTCTCGTCTCATTTTCGACAATCGCCTGTTTCTTTCGGCCATACTGTATCGGTAGTCGACATCATCACTTTGGTTCAGTTCAGATGTAAAATTATCGGAGTACTTGCGTGGTCGGTAGTCGTATTGTCGATCTTCGCTTCTCGTCTCGCGCATGCTGGAGTACCCGGGGGTATTGCGCTTAAAATTAGACGTCGTTATACCGTGATTGGTGGTTATGATCGGCTCTACCTCCTTGTACGTCGGCGTGACGGAGGTAGGGGAAGGTAGGGGTAGGAACACCGTGTCGTGCTTATCGAATACCTCGCGCCGCTGACTGAACTGGTCCCCGCCGATCATCTCCCTCGACTTCACACTCGTTGTAGGCGATTTGTGCGCCATTTCCGCTCGATAACAAACCACAACACTTTTATTATTGATACTATTTTCCTGCAAACACTGTGTTTCTATTTTAGTACGGCACACATAATGACTTCACCGGCAGCATCGCGCCTATGGAGCAGTCGCCTATAGACACGTCCACACGTTAAATTGGAGAATAAAGGTGGTCCGCTCGTCCGTATAAGGCGGGCCGTTTGCGATATAATGATGAGTGATCAATAGAGTAAGTCCCGATAAGATACGACGCCCGCGTACCGCACCACTTGTCCTCTTTATCTTTTAGCATTCGAAACAGTTGTGTAAATAAAACCGAACTAACACAAATGATATTCGGTTCGTAATTAATAGCGGAGCGGGTGAAAGCAACCGGCGGCGGCGGCGGCCGATCGCCGAGCGTTCATTATATAATGAATATTGAAACGACTGTTCGTCCGTCCGTCCCGAACGCGGTGTTGGCCCGACTCTAGGGAGTCTCGCGGGCACCTTCGCGGTCTCAGCGTACGCTGAAACTACTGTGTTTCGTCGACTATGAACGCGAACTGGCAATATTTATATTTACTAAAGTATAAAGATATAGTAGAAGAAGTAAAGTTGGTAATTACGCAATAAATTATAGTAAGCGTATTGTAAATATAACTTTTAAATGAATATATATTTATATATACTATAATGGTTACGTTTCAAATGAAGCGGAAATAAGGATGTATGTATGTATGTATGTATGTAGGTACGTGAAAACGGGAAATGTAGAATTAGAATAATTAATTATCATTGTTTCAAAGCGAAAGTACGTAGACCTTCTCACATAAATTAAATTACATTCTTACATTAGCGTTTTACGTACAAACAGCACTGGGAACTGTATAAATAGGTATATCACCGCGGCTTTAAAAAAAAATGTATATTGCAAAAAGTATTTAAGCAACATTTGTGTTGGTTTATCTTAATTACCTCCTTCATGCTTTATCGTTGAACTCATTAAATTCGTCAGTTTTTTGGAAAGCAATTACAAATAACGTATTGTTTTCAAGGCTGTCTAAGTAATGAGTTTCCTTCTAATATCGTTTGTTTATAGTATGTATATTATTAATAGAAATGATTTAAATATATTCAAGAATAAGCAACGTTTACACATTTTCAAGTCTCAACCTCAATTTCTTTTTTTGCTTAATCTGCGGTTTCAAATATGGTATGAAATATTGTGTGGGTAAAATGAATGTAGGTTTTTTTTTTTAAGCAATTGTGCAATTTTGTATATATATATTTGTGTTTATATGTTATATATTGAGGCCAGTCGTTGTTGTCAGTTGGCGCAAGGGCACAAAGTGAGACTAAAATATAGAAATATTTATATACATTTATATTTCCATTTCTTCGCTCTAGTGTCGAGGCAAAGCGCGGCGTTGAGTTCCGCCACTCAACACGCAATGCCTCTAGAACTTGGTGGAAAGTGGGGGACGGAGTGTCTTAACACTAGATCCCGTCTGCCTACCGTGCTGTGGATACAGCGTGAAACTGAAAAAAAAAATATATGTTATGTAAAATGAAACGGTCTAAGTAACGATCTTGAGATTCACAATAAAAATAAAATTTACTGTAAGGTGAGGCGTATAAGTGTCTCGTGTGGTCAAGAATGTAGAAATCTCTGCGTGCTTATTTCATAACTGACCGAGCTCGCTGCTAAAGGAGACAGCCGGGTTTAATATTTAGGTTTGTGTTTTACACTTCTGCTTCGAACCAAATTGGTTATTCTGTTGCGAAAGGCCATAGAGCACCCATAATTTGAACTTATAGATATATTTAACTATAAGGCCAGTCGTGGCGTAAGCCACAACAAAACACGAAAGATTGTGGGCTCAATTCCCACTTTGAAGAAATTAAATATTTAATAATTCCATTTTCTTCGTCCTGGTGTAGAGGCAAAGCGCAGCGTTGAGTTCCGCCACTCAACACGCACTGCCTTCTGAGGTTTAGGTTAGGTTCCCACTGCCCTACTGTGTGCGGGATACAGCGTGACGAAAAAATTTATAACTATATTCATACCGGAAGTCAATTCAGAGATTGTTTACAAAACAACATTTACCCACATATATATATAACTTCTGAATCATCGCGTTCTCAAGAACAAAACACACACTGTATTCCTTAAATCCGTATTTATAAACGGTGACCATTTTTTTTTGTCTTCTTACCCGGGATCCGGCGCTAATTTTATTTATACCTACTGCTGCGACTAAGTGAGTACGTGCGTTTCTCTATTTGTAGCATTTCTTGGTCGGTCAACGACTCCAGTACAGTTTCTTCCGATGGCGGCCGATCCCTAAAATGATCGAGGCTATTTGGACAGTGATATCATTTCATTTGCATATAAGTTATAATTCTACTGTGGATTGTGGTGTGTGTCCGTGGATGGTGACTCAATGGTAAGGTGAATGGCGTTCGCGACTGCCGATAAAAATTTTCAAGAGAATTAATACGTTTTAATACCAAATATTCTGACACACAACTATGTATAATTAGCTATATAGGTTAATTTTATTACTACATAAATTAAATTGTTGTTTGTCTATATTAAAGTTAGTTTTTTCTAAATCAGCTTCGCACTGTATCCCGAACACGGTAAGGTAGGCAGAGAGAATATAGTGTTAAGACACTCCGTTCCCCATTCTCCGCCGAATTTTAAGACACTAGTGTTGAATGGCAAAAATCAACATCGGGATTTTGTCTTGGTGCCAGAGCGGAGAAATGAAAATGTTGAGAAATAATAATTCAGTCCCTCAAATCGGGATCGAACCATCAACCGTAGTGTTAGAGTGAGACCCTTGTGCCCCTGCGCCACGATGGCCTCATTTCACTACTATACATATATATGCATAAGATTGTAGACTGTCTACATAAATTAACTTTTTATTAACAAAGTGATTTATAATATATACGCTTTTTTGCTATATTGATGCACTATAAATCATTTTATGCGACGTTATAGATGAATATATATTTTATTAAACATTTTTCTTGCTTAAATTATTTAAAAAAAAAGTAGAGTCGGCGCTACAATCTTATATTGGTATAAACACATGTTCAGAAAACTAAAAACACCTATTGGACAATGATTGCGCTTAAAGAATTTTTCTATTTTTGAATATTTTGTGTTGAACATTAAATCGAGAAAATTGTCACTGTACTTTGCTTTACGAGATATTCTGTATGTGCGGATGTGCGGAAATTCATATAGTAGACAGAGGGATCCTAGTCTTAAGACACTCCATTTCCCACTTCCCGCCGAATTCTGGAGGCATTACATGTGAGAGGAGGAACTCAACGTCGAGCGAAGAAATGAAACTTATTATTGATTCAATGATTTGAAATTTACAAAAGATCAATGATCAAATATTTGTAATTTAAAAAAGATCAAAGATCAAATTTGTAATTGAGGCCAGTCGTGGCGCAGCGGCACAGGTATATGACAGTAAATGCGATATGTTTGGCTTCGATTCCCATTCGAAGAAATGAACTATTTAATATTTTCATATACTGGCTGTGATGTCGAAGCGAAGCGCGGCGTCGAGTTCCGCCTCTCAACATGTGTCTGCAGTATGTGGGTGGTTTCGTAGGTTGCTAACTATGAATGTTTAACTTCCTGTTATAATAATATCTAATAGTCTATTATAGTATGAACTTGACAAAGGTCACGTCTGAAATTGGAAAAAAATAACAACGTCAACAAAAATTTCGGATAAACAAATATTTAAGAACAAACAAATATATTTTAAAGTTGACTCTACCACAAATTATTTTAGTACAATTATTATATGTAATTACATAATGTTGTTATTTACTGGTATTTGGGATCATTAACGTAATTATTTTTAATTAGTAAACATTGAAAAATATATTTTCAACACAAATGCGTTTCTATCCTAGCCATTTGTAAATGTTAGATCTAATATATACTGAGAATTTACTATAATATAAAAGAGGCCAGTCGTAGCGCAGCGGCACAAAGTGTGAATGTAAAACTGACTGTGTGACTGGTTGTGGGTTCGATCCCCACTGGAGGATTGAAATATTTACTTAAATTTATATTTCCATTCCTTCGCACTGGTGTCGAAGAGTCGGAATGCCTCGAGAATTCGGCAGAAAGTGGGGAACGGAGTGTCTTACACTAGGTTCCCTCTGCCTACCCCGTTGTGTGAAAAAAAAAGGAAAATCAAAATTCGGTGGAAAGTAGGGAACGGAGTGTCTTATCACTAGGCTCGCTTGGCTATATATACTATAATATATTAGCCTTTGCTACGCGAAGTTGTGGTTAAGACTTAAAAAAATCTAGACGTAGGTATCAAGGTGTTCAAGTATGACTAACCGCACTTGGTTGATTGGTGCCCAGTCGTGCGTGAAGCTGGCGTCGAATGGGGCTGTGACGTCATCTGCCAAATTAATAAACATTTATTTATAACTAAAATAAAGTCTTTGAAGACGTTTAATAAGTTTTTGCATTTGTTTTACATAACACAAGAATATGAACCTAATAATAAACGTTAATAGTTATTAAAAATTAAATTAAATTAGTTTCACGCTGTATCCCGCACACAGTAGGGTAGGCAGAGGGAACGTAGTGTTAAGACACTCTGTTCCCCACTTTCTGCCGATTTCTGGAGGCATTGCGTGTGGAGTGGCAGAACTCAACGCCGCGCTTAACCTCGACACCAGAGCGAAGAAATGGAAATATAAATTTAAGTAAATATTTCATCTCCTCGAGTGGGGATCGAACCCACAACCAGTTCGTTTTGCAGCCACGACCGGCCTCAAAATAGTTATTAAAAAAGCATATTGAATATTTTTTTTTGTGTACAAACCTCAATTTATTAATAAACTAAGAAATTCATATAATGCATCAGCAAAATTATGCCGAAGAACCAAAACCCGACGATTTTGGAATCCATTCTATTGTCGGGAATTTAAAAAAGCTTATAATTACAGACTACAGTAGGTGATAACTGGAATAGAGGCCATTCTAGTAATTAGAATATTTTATGCCCAGTCATTTTGTACGAGATAAATTGACCCGAATATTAAGCGTCTCTAGAAGAGAAGTCTTTGCTGATCACTCCAAAAATGGAATATTGAGATAAATAAAAAATAAATATGAGTAATTATCATTAATATAAGATTTACATTACAAAAATAAAAAAAAAACTAAACTGTCAAGATGACATATTGACATATCTAATAACTTATATCTAACGTTGTAAGATCATTTGTTACAAATGATACTAACAAAACTAATATACTGTTAACAATATGTCAGGGCTAAATGAGAAATATGTAAATATTTAATATAACTTTATAAAATTTAATACAAAATTTTAAATAAAATTTAAATATATTTTTAGTTGCACGCTGTATCCTGTATATAACAGGGTAGACATTTCAGTTCTCCAGTTTCCGCAAAATTCTTGTGGCATTACGTGTTGAGTGGCGGAACTCAACGACGCGTTTAACACATAATAGAATTTTTAAATCAGAGGCCACTCGTGGCGCAGTGGCGCAAGCGTGTGAATGTAAACGTGACAGGTTGTTGGTACGATCCCCACTATAGGAAGTGAAATATTTAATATTTTTATTTCTTCGCTCTGATGTCGAGGCAAACGCACGACGTTGAGTTCTGCCACTCAACACGCAATGCCACAAAAATTTGGCGGAAACTGCGGAACGGAAGTATTTACCCTGTTATATGCGAGATACAGCGTGCTACATGCGGGATACAACGTGAAGCTCAGGAAAAAAAATATTAATTTCACAAATATTTAAATGTCTATAGAGGCCTTTACTTCTCATCTTTCATGTTAATATTTTGTTAACCTATCGTAAGTTGTTTTGACGTGAAGTAAGCACATGACCGTATAATATACTCTGAAAGATTCAGTGAAAATGACAAACAGAAATTTTATTAGATGAATAAGAATGAAATCTGTATTAAATTAATAAAAATCTATTTATCTTTGTTTCTAAACAAATAGTTTTTATAATTTTTTATATTAGTTTATGAGGCCAGTCGTGGCGCAACGGCACGAAGTGTGACTGTAAAACCGACTGGTTGTGGATTTGATCCCCCCTCGAGGAAATGAATTTACTTAAATTTATATTTCCATTTCTTCGCTCTGGTGTCGAGGTTAAGCGCGGCGTTTAGTTCTGCCACTCAACACGCAAGGCCTCCAGAATTCGGTAAAAAAAGGGGAACGGATTGTCTTAACACTAGGTCCCCTCTGCAGTGGGCGGGATGCAGTGTGAAGCTGATTTTTTTTTATATTAGTTTATATATAATTGGTTGGAAATTATATATTTATATACAAAATTTAATTATAATTTGGTATTTCTAACTTTAGCAGTTATTTGGTATGTACGAATAAACTGTCTAAAAGTTATTTGTTGACTCATACAAACTTCAGCTTTCTCAGAAAGTAGGTCTAAACAGACACGATACGGCCATCTAAACTGAATCGCTCACTATAACAACCCAGAAATGTGGGTCACCACCACGTTTTTAGATGTTTTTCATTCAACGCCAGTAACAAACATCGAATAATATGGGACATCCAATAATATCGCGATCTTTGACT
This sequence comes from Heliconius himera, assembly GCA_021202915.1. Taxonomy (NCBI): domain Eukaryota; kingdom Metazoa; phylum Arthropoda; class Insecta; order Lepidoptera; family Nymphalidae; genus Heliconius; species Heliconius himera. Next base: position 175,382 of record JAJHJA010000247.1, read on the forward strand.
CGATGCTACATTCTTCGGGATCAAAGGATATGTACGTACATATCTATTCTTTATAGCGCCGACGCGGATGCGATCAAACTTCCTAATTTCGGGATTTCCTTGTTTTAAATTCTTGTTTTAAGTTTACTAGTGATATATTGGTGATAAAATATATATAAAAAGCTTCAGGAAGCGATACGTCTGTCTGTGTATCCATGTACGTAGCGTGTCGGAGTCGTGACTCATTCTACTATTCGAGGCGGAATCGTAAAATTTTTCAAATTAATTGAAATCTACGATCGAAATGTTTTATGTACCGCCGCCTTGTACTATAATGTAAGCTATTTTTGTGTACGCCGGATTTTGTACGCTTAATACACGAACATTATATATATTTTTTTCTTTATTAGTATTGTACGTATATTATTGCTTATAAGTTGATAGGTTTTTGTATATTTATTTTATTAAAAGCAGTTTTTATGAAAGAATTAAGACAGGAGGACGTCGTGGCGCAGGAACATAAGCATGTGACTATGACGTGGCGGTTGTGGGTTCGATTCCTACTCGTGGGAATGAATTGTTATTTATTAATATTTTCATTCTTTCGCTCTAGTACCAAGGTAAAAGCGCGGCATAGGCTGCCACGCAACTGCAATGTCTCGAAAATACAGCGAGAAGTGGCGAACGGAGTGTCTTAACAGTACTACTACTACTAGGTTCCCTTCAACTACCCTGCTATATGCGGAATACAGTGAAGTTTGAAAAAAAAAGAAATATAAAAACAAGATAGGTGTTTAATACAATGGAAAAAAATAAGAAACTATTTTTTTTATAGAAATCAAAGTAAAACTATTATTAAAACTAGATCGACATAATTACTTTTATATTAGTTGAAGATACAAATATCCAGGCCAGTCGTGACGCAGCGGCACGAAGTGTGACTGTAAAACTGACTGGTTGTGGTTTCGATTCCCACTCGAGGAAATGAAATATTTACTTAAATTTATATTTCCATTTTCTTCGCTTTGGTGTCGAGGCTAAGCGTGGCGTTGAGTTCTGCCACTCAACACGCAATGCCTCCAGAGTGTGGAACGGAGAAACGGCAGAAAGTGGGGAACGGAGTATCTTAACACTAGGTTCCCTCTGTCTACCCTGCTGTGTGCGGGATACAGCGTGAAGCTGATTTGATTTGATTTAATTTAATTTACATATATACGTACTGACATTAGTTTATATTGAGTTAACTAACGGGCACTATGTAGTGATACTTTCCAAGTCGACGGTGTCGTGGCACAGTGTCATATTATACGCTCGTTGGTTGTGGGTTCGATGACAACTTGGTGAAATTAGCATATTTTTTTCTTATCGCCAGCCTATTTTTACAAAGCACAGCGATTATTTCTATCAAATATATAAACAATATCTCGAAAAAATTGACGTATGTGGAGATTGGGGTGCTTTAACATTTTTTTTTTAATCGTACATTTCTTTATGCTGAGATGTAGAAAGCCAAAAAGTCAGCTTATATAGTAACAGAGGAGTTTTTAATTTAGAAGTGAAAATTAATTTATAAATTGATAACACTTTCACATTTAAATGAAGTACCTACATACATAGTTAATTTATTTCGGCATCTTTTTACAAGTCGCTGATCTAAATAACTAAATTGCTTTAAATGAATATTAAAATAAAATCAGCTTCACGCTGTATCCCGTACACAGCAGGGTAGGCAGAGGGAGCCTAGTGTTAAGACACTCCGTTCCCCACTTTCCGCCGAGTTCTGGAGGCATCGCGTGTTAAGTGGCGAAACTCAACGCCGCGCTTTACCTCGACACCAGAGCGAAGAAATGGAAATATAAATGTAAATAAATATTTCATCTCCTCGAATGGGGATCGAACCCACAACCAGTCGATTTTACAGTCACACCTTGTGCCCCTGCGCCACGACTGGCCTATATTACTTTAAAATTTACTTTCTGCCTGTCTCGGTTTCAATTTCTACTGCTCAAGCCAAACGTCTTGTCCTACAGCAATCTACTATCGTAACAATATATACCTATTTAAAATTAGAATGATGTTGCTAACAAAGATTTTTTTTCTCCACTCCTTCTCCACTTTCTTCTTTCTTTACGTTGACCCACACATGAAAGCTTCATAGAATATCATAAGTCAATAGTTCAAACGTATTTTATTAGAAAGACGCAACACAATCGATGGAGTTTGGATAGAATTTACATGAATGTCTTCTCTAAATAAAATGTCAATGTAATGTCTTAAAAATACCTTTTTATTTGGACCTTACTGTTTCCTATTTTCTGCCGAATTCTCTAGACATTGAGTGTGGGTTGCGGAATTCAACACCACGCTCTGCCTCGTTACCAGAGAGAAAATGAAATTAAATTTAAAAAAATCTTTCTGCCTAGTGGTGATCGAACCCAGAACCGCAGTTTGCCGTTTGTATGGTGTACTTATCCACCACGATAGCCTCAACTGCGACATATTCATATTTAAAACAATATGAAAAATAATATTTATAATATTGATATTTAAAATAATATTGTAAATATATATTTTTTGTATTAATAATAAGCAAGTGTATTGTGGGACGTCGTCCAGCTGGATGGGGTGACATTAGCAAAGTGGCTGGCATCGGCAGGATGCGAAGAGGTCAAGATAGAGTTCAGTGGAGAGCCATTGGAGAAGCCTATGTCCAGCAGTGGACTAGGGCAGCCTGGTGATGATGATGATGATGATTAATAATAATAACATTGTGTTGGCCAAATACTAAGATATTTCATAACAAGAAATCTAAAACTAAACAGTGAGCTCTACATATAAATTATATTATTTAAACAAATAAATTAAATGCGGTTGCACTATAATTATATATAAATTGAATGTATTTAAATCATTTACGACATTTCTGTTTATCATTGTAAAGAAATCGACAAAGTCTTGTGATATCGTTACATATGTTACCTACTTAGTGATAATTGCTGAGTTGAGATAAGAAACCGCGTACGGTTATGCAATTAGGGCGTCGATTATACATGACTTTTTGTTCCTTCCAGCGCTTGTGGTTGTAATTTTTTAATATAATTATATGTTATATAAAAAGACCTTCTTTTGTTTCTTCACGCTGTATCCCGCATGTATTAGGGTAGGCAGAGGGAGTGTTAATACACTCCGCTGCCCATTTTCCGGTGAATTCTGGAGGCATTGTGTGATTTGTGGCGGAACTCAACGCCACGCTTCGCCTCGACACCAGAGCGAAGAAATGAAAATATAAATGTAAATAAATATTTCATTTCCTTAAACAACATGTGTAAATTTTAATCCTACTTAGGGTTTCTCCATTCGGGCTAATCAAATAAAAATTAAATTAAATTAGCTTCACGCTGTATCCCGCACACAGCAGGGTAGGCAGAGGGAACCTAGTGTTAAGACACTCCGTTCCCCACTTTCAATTTTCGTATTTTTCCTTTATAATGAACCATTCATTATGTAAAAGGCATTAATATATACAATAAGAAAAAAATGTTATCGTAATCGATTTACGACGAACGCGATAAGCCAATCTTGATATAAATATGTATTAAATATGAGTATGTTGTTGTATGGTTACGTAAGTCTTAAACTTATTATAAAAATAACTTTTTTTGAGGCCAGTCATGGCGCAGGGGCTCAAATTGTAGCTGTAAACGCGACAGGTTGTGAGTTCGATTCCCACCCGAGGAAATGAAATATTGAATATTTTTATTCCTTCGCTCTGGTGTCGAGGCAAAAACGCGGCGTTGGGTTCCGCCACTAAACACGCAATGCCTTTAGAATTCGGCGAATAATGATAAACGAAATGTCTTAACATTAGGTTCCCTTTGCATACTTAGCTGGGTCACGTTAAAAAAAATAAGTGTATGAAATATTTATGTTTCTTTGTTAAAATAAAAGGTTAAGAAGTCAATACTGGGAATACATTATAATTGTAAAGGTTAATAGGTAAGTGCTGAATGCAACACGAAATGTGCTTAAAGTACCTACCTAAATACATATATATGTTTATAATTTCAAGTGACATATTTTTATTTTTTTTATTTATATGTAATTTTTTGCTATCAAAATTAGTGAACAAAGTGACATCACCTAACGATCGTTATCATTGTCATCATCATCATCGTTATAGCGTCGAAAGAAAATAAAAAAAAACGACTTTTAGGTCCTTTTTATCTACACAGACTGGAATGAAATATGGAATCTTATTTAAAAGTCGTATTACTATAATATATTTTATTTCTACACAAATTCGATTTTTCATCCTATAGGATTTGAACCAGCGACTATCGGACAAAATTTCATATTTACATAGAAGCATACTCGAATAATAAATTTTACGATGCACCTACCTGCATATATTCGTAAAACTGCAGATTTATGCAATAGATACAAGGTTGACGTCCTAAGACTTTAAGTTTATTCACTTTAAGAATTATAAAATAGTAATAAATAACGCGCGGCTTCGTCCGCTTGAATTTATTGTTATACAATATTCAAATTATATAAAATCTTTTTATAAATTGTAGCCTATATGTTATTCTGCGACATTACTGTAACGAAGTAGAATGTAAAAGGGGAACGGAGTTTTATTACCAGGTTCCCTCTGCCTACCCGGCTATGTGCGGGATACAGCGTGAAGCTGACTTTTTATTTTTCTTTACTGTAATGAAAAGTTTCATCTTAATCCGCTCAGTAGTTTCTGCGTGAAAGTGGAACAAACAACGATCTTTACAAACTTTCACATTTACAATATTAATAGGATATATTTGTACGGAACATTTGATTATTTTTATAGTAACAATATTATGTTTCATTGTTAGATTTTTTATATTAGATTTTTTTTTACCGCCACTCTATACTTGAATGGAGCTCTGTGTTCTAAGTGGGTCAAAGCGATAACCTTCTTAGCCATTCCGAATTAAGATTTCCGGTCATCAGTACGTACTTGGAAGATATCATTAATATCTTCATGTATAAAAAACGATGAAATATAAATTATTCTTTAATATTTCTTATGATTACCCTATGAAGAAGATATAGTCGTGCAAAGGTAGTAATGGGTGTGGCCTGTGGGTTCGATTCCTACTGGGAGAAAATAATGATTTTAGTTTCCCCGTCCTGGTAAGACAAAACGTATTTTTAGCATTTTTATTTTTAAAGTGTTATTCCGCACTTAGGAAAGAAAAATAGTTATTTGGAAAACGTATAGAAATTCCAGGAGGCGAGGGTTCGAGTCCCGCTACGTTCAATTTTTTATACGTTTTCTAAATACGTATTTTTAGATTCATCATCCAAAATATGATGTCTCAAAGGACGGAAAGTTGAGAACGGAATGTATTGAAATTGACTCTCTGCATAACTAATGCCAACCTAGAAACAATTCTAAAGCTATCTTAAGTGAAATCGAGCATTAAAAAAGGAATTTTAACTCAGTTAAGAAAAGTATTTTAACTAGGTTTTCAAAATAATTTTGTCAGATATCATTGCAATATAAAAAATGAGTATTATATTCAGCTTTTCGCTATATCCCGCGCACAACAGGATAAGCAGAGGGAACCTAGTGTTAAGACACTCCGTTCCCCACTTTCCGCCGAATTCTGGACGCATTGCTCGTTGAGTGGCGGAACTCAACGCCGCCCTTTGCTTTGACACCAGAGCGAAGAAATGGAAATATAAATTTAAGTAAACTTTTCAACTCTTCGAATGGGGATCGAAGCCACAGCCAGTCGATTTTACAGTCACACCTTGTGCCCCTGCGCCACGACTTGGGCCTGGCTCAATGAGTATTATATATTTATTTAATCTGTTAAACGATCTCGTATACTTTAAAGTAATTTTTAAAAACGCAAATGAGTTCGTTGTATTTAGAACATACGTCCTTACTAAATATTTTTTCGTATTGCAATAATAAAATATACAAAATAACTAAAAAAGATAAATTCAATTTATGTACATAGCAATTTAAGTGACGATAAACCGCCTTAAGTGGTCGTTAAATACAGACACCGAGGTAAATGTTTGTTAAATTTACTTTGTTAATTTAATGATTTAAACTTCACGATTATGAAAGTTATGTATCAGTAATAAATTTAGGAAAAAATGTTATATATTACTTTTTATATTATTTTTAGCTTCACGCTGTATCCCGCACACAGCAGGGTAGGCAGAGGGAACCTAGTGTTAAGACACTCAATTCCCCATTTTGCGAATTCTGGAAGCAATGAGTGTTGTATAGTGCAATAATCACGCGTTGTCTCGACACCAGGGCGAAGTAAATGAAAATATTTTATTTCCTCGAGTGGAAATCGAACCCAGAACCTATCGCATTAACGGTCAAGCTTGTGTCCCTTTGCCACCAATGGCCTTATATAAATATTTTGAGATTTTTTTAACAATGGATACTTGCTTCGTAGTCACTGTCAAAATCTGTTCAATTTCTTTTATACTGTTCATATTGTATTTTAAAACTTTATAATAGGATTAGAAGCAAATAAGTATGTGTTGGGTCAAAATATTAAATGATTATATATAACTACAGAACCGATGTATATTTGTGATAATATATTGAAAATGGAACTGCAATTTCAGTCATGAGAAGATGTTTTCCTTTAGACGACAATGCTTTTTAATTACCTATCGGAAGTCTTTAGATTTGGAATTGGTAAGAATAACAAAGTTACTTCCCATAGATGTATAAGCAGCCCTATCAAAATACTCAACAAATTTTAGTTACGGTTTTCATGAATAGATTAAATTGATTTAAGAGACTGGTTTATTTATATGTATAATACATCCAGATTATAATAATTTAGTCGAAATGAACGAAATTCCTTTTCCCCTTTGGATATTATCCCGCATGTAGATAGGCATACGGAACCTAATGGAAACACAGTTCCTCATATTCCGTCCAATGTTCAGGACATAGCGTATTGAGTGGCGGAACGCAACGCTGCGCTTTGTTTTGAGCCAGAGCTAAGAAATGTAAATAGCTCATTTCCCTCGAATAAGAATTGAGCCCACAGCCGTTTTATTTACAGCCAAACCCAACGCTGCTGCGCCACAACGACCTATTTATGCACTATTAATTGGAATATCATAACTGTAAATATTATAACATTTTTTCAATTGATGTTAACATACATACATACACATTTTGACATCTAAATATAGATAATAAATAATCTATAAATAATAGATATGATACCCTCATTAAAAAAAATCACCTAATTTAAGTACAACAGGAAATTCTCATTACAATCAGTTCTCAGCAACAATCAGTACAAAGATCTCGTATCGTCGTATTTTTTCTGTTTTATCTACATATTAAGTTATTTAATAGTAATAAAGATATTAAATAAATATAGATTGTAGGTGTTTTAAATTTCTTAATCCATATCTTCTTTTTGACAATATATTCATAGTTCAAAAAATCTAATAAAAAAAAAACAAGTAAAAGCTTAATAATTTATTTCTATATATCAGTGCATTTTAAAATAAATTACATATTTTAAGATTTAAGATCTACAATTATATAATAACGAATAAAACTTAACAAATACATTTGCACTACAATACAGTAGCTACTATCTAGAAAATGGAATAAATATGTTTCCATAAATGACAATAATTATAATGATAGTAATGTCTAATGACAATTAATGATAGTGTAAAATAATGATAGATCTTAAGATTTTGACATAATTTCCTTCATAGCCAATTCAATTTTCAACTGTATACACGCAACCCGTTCTTGGAATATTTGATTGACCAAATTTAGTCTTTTTTGTTCCAACATTGTGTTTTCCTTCATTAACTTCTGCCTCAACTCTTGCTCTTCTACAGTATAATTTTCTTTTTGTTCTTTATTTTGTACATTACCTTCTTGTTTGCTTTTTAAAGCTACGTGACTCCTTAGTTTGACTATTTCAAATTGTTCAGAATTGATTTTGGCCTGAAGTAACGATTTTAGTTGTAAATATTCAGCATTCTCCAATTGCAATCGTAATACTTTCAGTTCTTTTTCAGTTAATTTAGGTTTTTCTTGTTCTAGATTAGAAGAAACTTCGTTTTTTTCTTCTTGCGGTTTAAATTCAAAGTTATCTTCGAATTCGACGGGAAATGAATCTGGTACTGGCATAGTGTTAGTATTCGTGTTAGGAGATTCTTTAGTTTCGAAGGCATCATTTTGTACAGTTTCTGCATCTATTTGGATATTTTCGTTGGTTTGCGAATCTTTTCTGACGGGTTCTGGTTTTTCTTCCTGTTTCTCATCTATGGAAGGTTGTTGTTGTATGGGAGCTGTGTTGGGCTCAACAGATTTTTGTACTGCGCGAAGTTTTCTCTGAAAAATTAAAATTTTACTTTATATATGTAATTTTTTTAATTTGCATCATATTCGTAAAAATATTTAAACGCAGTGGAGACCTGATTGTCCGGCCCTGAGTTATACAGATTCGGACAATCGGACCGTTCTGTGTGAACACGTGACATTTGATTAAAATAGAAATTTATAAAAATTGAGAACTACTTCTGATATATTAGAGGTCAGTCGTGGCGCAGGGCCACAAAGTGTAACTGTAAACACGACTGGTTGTGGGTTCGATCCCCACTCGAGGAATTTAAATATTTATTTATTCAAATTTATATTTCCATTTCTACGCTCTGGTGTTGAGGCAAAGCACAGCGTTGAGTTCCGCCACTCAGCACACAATGTCTCCAGAATTAGGCCGAAAGTGGGGAACAGAGTGTCTTGATAATAGGTTCCCTTTGTCTACCCTGCTGTGTACGGGATACAGGGTGAAGCTGATTTTTTTACTACCTATATTATAAAATATTTTGTAATATTAGTTGCATATTTCAAGATATAATCGCTTTTCGTAATTGAAGAACAAACCCACAGCCATCGCATTTAGGCTAACCCTTATCTACTACGCCACAGTGACAATATATAATGTATATAACAACTTAAATGACGATAGACAGGCTAAAGTGATGAAGTTTGTGACAATTTAAATTTAATGTATACCAAATTTAGTTGGTATATTAAATTTGAACCTAAAAGATAACAGAGTGGATAAATAACTTTTTTATCAGCTTCACGCCATATACCAAAAATAGCAGGGAGTCAGCAGGATCCTAATTTTAAGAAACTCCATTCGACGTTCGGAATTTTCGGAGGCACTGCGTGTTGACACCGCGCTTTGCCTTGTTACCAGAGCGAATTCATTAAATATTAATTATAATTATATATAATTCATTGCCCCGAGTGCTAACCGAACCCACAACCGTCGTGTATACAGTCACACGCGTGTACCACTACACCACGACCGCCTCTAACTCCGCTGGACAATAACAATATATCCTTCTATTAACTACCTTCAATTGCGTAACAATGCGTTGCGCCTCCCACAGCTGTTGGTCGCGGGCCGTAGTGATGAACCCGGCGTGCATCTCCGCGTGTATTTGGTTCAAAAGGGACTCTTGTTTCCTCAATTCCTCGCTAATTTCGTTCGCGGTTTCTGGAAAGTCCGCCGGAAGGGACTGAAGTGGTGGTACGTATCTAGAATTATTTAGAAAAGTGGTAATTTTTTTAATATTAGTTTGACGGTTTATTGAAGACATTCGTGTGTGGAACGGCGGAATTTAACGCTACGCTTTTTTTACAACAGCGGAAAAATTAAAATAATTAATTGGCCGCAGTGGAAAAGTAACTTATAACCGTTTATAGGCAGACATGGTCTCACTGGAACACGAGGCCCTCTTCTATTTTCTACTACCTATGCCTGCGACTAAGCTTTTTATTTATGAACTGATTGAAATTAAAGAAACACTAAATTACCAAAATACAATAGTGAAAAATTAAATCGCTTAAGCCATTTCTGAGATTAGCACAAACATGCAGACAAAAATCATTGTTTTAGGTTCTATTTCCTAGACAAATTTCCCCAATAATAGATTTATACTAAAAATATAGATTTAATAAATAAAAATACTCACTTAGTAAGACGAACATCGGGGAACAGTTTCTCGGCTTTGGTGATGAAGTAAGTAAGGAGATTCAGTGACATGTTGAGTGCGGGGCCCATCGCCGTTGCTATCGTTTGTATGTTCACGTGATTTACCTAAAAAAAATATTTAATATGGTTTTTTACGTTTGTTAAATCTTATTGTTTAAGAAAGAACTATATTTCTTTTACAACACGTCAATTTTTTTATAAATAGCATTTAAAATTATAATGTAATTTGTGACATTTATAAAATCTTATTGCACATTTATTTAGAAAAGAAAAAGTTTTTTTTTTAAAAGAGCAAAATAAATAGCATTCTTTCTTGCCAAACGATGATTCTAAATGATTAATTAGCTTTGGGTACCGGAATTTATAAATCTCTGCCCACAAAGAGAGATGCTAACAAAATAAATAAAAAATTAAATTAAATTAGCTTCACGCTGTATCCCGCACACAGCAGGGTAGGCAGAGGGAACTTAGTGTTAAGACACTCCGTTCCCCACTTTCTGCCGGATTCTGGAGGCATTGCGTGTTGAGTGGCAGAGCTCAACGCCGCGCTTAACCTCGACACCAGAGCGAAGAAATGGAAATATAAATTTAAGTATATTAATTTAATTATTTAATAATTTATTCATGTATTTAACAAAATAAATACATGAATAAATTTATTTTCTAAAATTTAGTTGGTTTATTTCCTTTTGGCAACGCGGGCGAAGCCGCATGTTACGTCTAGTAATTATACAGGGTGGAAGTGTCAGCACTACATTAAATGAAACCACAGTTTTAACTACTCTATAAAAGCCTAATATAATTCAGAAAAAAATAAATTCCCAAAAATAAAAAAGTTTTTTTTTTCAAACAAAATAAATAATAAAATTGTTATTTTAAAACAAAACGCCATTTGTAAGGATGACGCACGCACACATAAACCTATCAAAGGAACACCGCCGCACACGCCTCATTTCGAAATCGAGTCGTATGTATTGGCGTTAAAGTTCAAAGTTGTTTAACCTTTAGTAGTATTTTTGTAGTAGTAAGTGTTTACGTTATTGGGATCTATACGTAATCGCGTCACACGAAATACAGGTATGGATAAAAATCGTTAAATGAAAAAAAAATCCTACGTCCAAACTGTTGATGCATCTTGATTAATTTCTTTAGGTATAGGTTTGAAATATTTTACCCTAAGGATTTTATTTTACTTTTGATTAGTATTGATTCCCGTGTGAAAAATGCGCAAAAATTTAGAAAACTTCAGAGCGGCCACAATTCGTTGACCTTACTCTATATAAATTTTTAACCAGTGTCCAAAATAAAACACAACAAACCTGTTCATTGGCAACAACATAATCGAAATGCCTGACAAGCCACGCCAGCAGCGTGTAGTTGCTGTGAGGGAGGCGTGCCAACAGCGCCGCCATGGCGGAGTCGCGCTGCGGGTCCGCCATCGCCGTCACGGCCTCTATTTGACCGTGCAGCTCTTGTGTTAGTATCGATTCTGGTAGTTCACTGTGAAGAAATGATATAATAAAGTATGGGGCAGTGCTTGATGCGACGGCTGTAAGTTCGATTCCGACTCGGGGCAATTAATTATTTTCGAGTCTAGATAAATCTCGATCTGGTAACATGACAAAGTTCGTCGTTGAGTTCCGCCACTCAACACCGAATGTCTCGAGAAATGGGCGGTGCGTCTTACTCGAAGTCTCTTAACAGTAGGTCCCTTCTCTCTATGCAAGCAGGATATGAAACGTGAAGCAAATAAAAACAGTTATTTGAACATCTTAGCATTTCATGTATTTATTTAGTGACAAAAAACTTAGAAGTAGTATCTGATCACTTGTAATCCAGATAAAATAGGTCTCAGAAGCTCCTTTAGAATGTGAATTAACTTCCGCTTTTACAGTCCGCTCTATATGAATTTTACATTTTTTTTCTGTTTTACACTTTATTTCGCAAAGCTTGGTATGCAGAGAGAAATTTTCAAGACCATGCACTCTCTCAAAGTTTTTAGCTTAATTTACACAAACACCATTTTAAAGTAAAATATTATGTGATTCCCTCGCGAGGCAATGGCAATGGCACAGTAACACAAAATACGGCGTTAAGTGAAAGCCAGTCAGAATTGTTGCAAATTCAGGCGGAAAATGGAGAACGAAATGTCTTATTCTAATGTCTTGTTCTTATCTCATTAAGTTTCGTCTGCCTAACCCTTCTACTTTCGGGATAGAGCGTAAACCTAAAATAAAATTTATTACCTTATAAAACTTTTAAGCATCGCACAAGCCACCGGTACGTCCCAATGGTAAGGAAACGTTGGTCCTCGATCTGTGAACAGCTTGCGCAGTTGCTGCAGTTTTATCTTGTCAGGTTCCACACGGTATATTTGATTCGATTTTAAGCCGTGTGCCTGTAATAAAATAAAATAAAAATAACGAAAATATTATAAAACAAACTATGGTGGCGCAGCGTCGTAAAGTCTGGTCATAAATGCAGTGATTGGGTATTCGATCCCCACTTGAGAGAGTGTTTATATTTAAAATTAGTTTGACTTAATAATATTAAGCGTAATATGACAAGGCGCGGCGTTGAGGTCCGTCACTCATAACGCTTATCACCAATGTGAATTTGGCATAAAGCACCTAGAATAGAATGTCTCGAAAATCTGTTTTTAGCCAAAAGATTTATAAAATGATAATAAGTTTTATTCCATTTAGGGAAACGTTCTATTTAAAATATAACCCATTACAAAAGACAGTTAAGAAAAAGTTTGACATGGAGTCAGTTATATGGTTCATGTTATAATAAGACGATCTTAAGTCTGAGATCGATCTTGAGATGCCGTTTCAACAATCTATGAATGAAACTTTATTTCGCGAACCCACAACCTCTCGCGTACACAGTCACGTTTGGTTCCCCTCGCCACGACTGGCCTTTTAAAAATTCGAAATAATAAATTAGTTACAAAAGTCATCATTTACAAGGACACTTCAATATATCATATAATAAAGAGTATCCATTGTTGTTTTAAGTCACGAGGCAAAGTAATTTCGGTAACAATACAACTAAATAGGTATATGCCGTTAATATACGGTGCTTGTATGTAAGTTTGTATGAAAAACGATCATATGCTTTGGGCCTTTCAAGTCGAATGTAGGGTAATTTACCTATTAGTTATACGCTTTTTGTACCAGCGACGCAGTGTAGTAGTTCATTTTTTATACTTTTTTTATCAATTTCAGAACCGTTTTTCGTCAGAATTCGGGATTTTGTGAACTGAAAAAACAGAACATTCAACTTTCTTTGTCTTCTATAGCGAAGAAAAGAGAAAAAAAACCTCTCCCAATTAAGGATAGAACCCATCGCGTTAAAAGTCAGACATTGTCCCCTTGCCTTATGTTGGTCATCTATAATCATCAACTTCAATTTAAATTTAATAATATAAGAATATATAAAATAACATAAAAATAATATATTTACACAAGTTTATTTTATTGCAAAAGTAATTAACGACTATATATTAATGACGAAAAAGACATTAAATGTTAAGGAAAATGTTTTATTAATTTATTTATTGTTAAAATAATAAAAGCATAAAATGATAAAATTACAAACACACTATAGAACGATTTATATGTTAATTATATAATAGAATTTGTACTCTAAATTTAAAATTAAAAATTAAATTAGCTTCACGCTGTATCCCGCACACAGCAGGGTCGGCAGAGGGAACCTAGTGTTAAGACATTCCGTTCCCCACTTTCTGCCGAATTCTGGAGGCATTGCGTGTTGAGTGGCAGATTTCAACGCCGCGCTTAACCTCGACACCAGAGCGAAGAAATGGAAATATAAATTTAAGTAAATATTTCATCTCCTCGAGTGGGGATCGAACCCACAACCAGTCGGTTTTGCAGTCACACCTCGTGCCGCTGCGCCACGACCGGCCTCCTAAATTTATTTAAAGTAAAATAAGACTTGAAAAAATTATAAATGAATATTAAATATGTTTCCTATTCTGTATAATATAACAGCTTCGTACTTATTTTCCGCATAGCAGGGAAGGCATAGGGAATCTAGTTTTACAAAAATCTCTCCTTCAAAGCGCCTTCCAAATTTCAAGACATTACACGTTGAATGAGGTCATTCTGCGCTTTGTTTTGATATCAGCGCGAGAAAAATAATAATAATTTATTTCCCCGAGAGAGAAAGAGCGAATCAAACCTACAACCATCGCGATTACAATCAAAATAAAAATCAAAAATAAATCAACTTCACTCTGTATCTCGCACACAGTAGGGTAGGCAGAGGGAACCTAGTGTTAAGACACTCCGTTCCCCACTTTCTGCCGAATTCTGGAGGTATTGCGTGTTGAGTGGCAGTACTCAACGCCGCTCTTTGCCTCGACACCAGAGCGAACAAATGGAAATATAAGGAAATATTTCATCTCCTCGACTGGGGGTCGAACCCACAATTAGTCGATTTACAGTCACACTTTGTGCCCCTGCGCCACGATTGGCCTCTACAATCAAAATAATGTATATAAATATAGGATAACTTTATAAATGACATTTTCATTCTAAATGGTACCTGTAAAAAGTCGATACTGTCGCGAACGACCAGAGGGAGGCCGGTGTCGTCGTGGCATCTCGAACGCTCCACTGACTGCTGGAGTGGAACGCCGAATATGGGTAGAGCGACTGGAAGAAAATAATAAATAATTCAATTTATAATTTCTACATTAATAAATTATAATTGACTACATTATAATTGAGGCCGTCGATCCCCACTCGAGGAAATGAAATATTTACTTAAATTTATATTTCCATTTCTTCGCTCTGGTGTCAAGGCTAAGCGCGGCGTTGAATTCTGCCACTCAACACGCAATGCCTCCAGAATTCGGCAGAAACTGGGGAACGGAGTGTCTTAACACTAGGCTCCCTCTGCCTACCATGCTGTGTGCGGGATATAGCGTAAAGCTAATTTATTTTTTTTAATTTTAATTTTTAATTCATATATTGTAGTTTAACGTAACAAGTGGTTTGTTTATAATAAGAAATGTTTTAAAAAATATAATGATGTAATTTTAAACTAAAAGAAGGTGCTACCTTTAGGGAGTGACTGACTTAACATGCATACATCCTCTTATTCCAAAAATCAAAATTAAATTAAATCAGCTTCACTCTGTATCCCGCACACAGCAGGGTAGGCACAGGAAACATAGTGATAAGACACTCCGTTCCCCACTTTCCGCCGAATTCTAGAGGCATTGCGTTGATTGATTGTTGGAACTCAACGCCGGGCTTTTGTCTTGGTGCCAAAGCGAAGAAATGAAAATATTAATAAATAAAAATTTAGCGAAGCGGTCATGCCCTCCATTTTGGTGATAATGTCATCCACGTCCCAATTTCCCTATTGATTAGAAATATTTGTATGGTTGTATAAAATTTATCTTGTAATACGTAATAAACATATTTATCTTTTTGTAATTAATTAAGTTAAATTTATTTACAATGAATGTTTATTTTTTTTGCTTGTAGATTTAGATTATAGTGTTAGATTAAGTTAGTAAGTGGCAACTGAAATTAAAATAACTTTCTTAAGCAGATATTATGTAAATATAGAGATATATGTAAGTAATAACAATAAGTCTAGTTCTAAGTAATATCTACAGAAAAAAAAACATCAAAAGGAATGTAATAATAACAAAAGATACGGACCATAAGTCTGTAGTGTAAATAAGAATTAAAATAAAAAAAAAATAAAAAATTATTTCCTCGAGTGGGGGATCGAACCCACAACCGTCGCGTTTCAGTCACACCCTTGTGCCACTAGGCCACGACGGCCTCTATTCTTATTCCTAGGAGTAAAAATACATAAAAATAAAAAAAAATATTCTCGTTCCCCTGGCACAGTTACCCCACACATACAGCCTTCCAATAACAATTCTACGTGACTTTCATTTTAATTGCTATCAAACATAGTAACACTGACAGGTGTCAAAATATGAAACGACTATTTATAGTAGTATAATGTATGATGAATTATACTTTTTTTTAAATATCAATAATTCGGACAGGTGACGTCTAAAAATAGGTCAACTTACAGCTGAATATCAACTTGTTGTTACAAAACTAAAATATTAATTATTTATCATTGAAAAATAAATACAACAAAATAAACAAAAAATTGAAGATAAAACGATGGTGAATTTCACAACAGCACAAAATTGCAATTAAACAAAGCCTTTTTACATTTTGAAAAAATATCATTGTAAATAATAAAAATATCATTATATATGAATATAAAGAGTAACATATGTATGTATGTCTGAAACAAATTAAAAAACCACAACATTAAAATTATGAAATAATATTATTAAGGTATATTATATATATATATTCTTAGGTAAAACGCACAGAACTTCCCTAATAAAAAAAATATATAGTATATTGTATTAAGTAGAGAATAAATTGTTTGTTTCATCGAATAGAAGGAATAAGAAGAAAATAGTTCTTTTTATCTTACACATTCTTTATTCTATAACGAAATGTAACATTATTTAGCTATAAATGTCAAGTAAGAACAGGCACTCGATACAAAAAGCCTTTCGGTTCCCAGGAGACTTAAGACTCCAATACTTCAACTAGTATAAGTACTTATCGGTAATGTAATTTCTTTATACATACATATATGTGATGTACGATTTTTTTTTGTAGTTTTACGCTGTATCCAGCTCCCAGCATGGTAGGCAGAGCTAGCCAAGTGTTAAGGCATTCCGTTACACACTTTCCGCCGAATTTTTCGAAGCGTTGCGAGTTGAGTGGCGAAACTGAACGCCGGGCTTTTGTCTTGGTGCCAAAGCGAAGAAATGAAAATATGAATAAATAATAATTTATTCCCTCGAGTGGAGATCGAACCAACAACCGTCGCGTTTCAGTCACACCTTGTTGTGCCCCTGGGCCGCGATGGCCTCAATTCTTATTCCTTTCCATTCTCGTTTCCCTGGCACAGTTACCCCACACGCAGCCTTCCGCCTTTCCGCCGAATTCTGGAGGCATTGCATGTTGAATCACCAGAGCGAAGATAAGAAAATATTTAAATATTTAAATTTCTCGAGTGGAAATCGAACCATCGAACCTGTTGCGTTTACAGTCACACGTTTGTACCTCTGAACCACGACTAGTTTCACAAATTATTAAGAGGATAAAAAAAGTAGATATTATAATTAATCGTATAAAAAGAGATTAAAACGCCATCCAACACGTAATAAAACAAAAAATTGGTAGAAAAATATTTTGGATAAAAAAAAAAATCAAAATTTAACTAAAAACTCACGTCTCAAGCTTGCTTTAGATATATATTATAATTATTCATTTTTAAAATAAAATATATCGTACGTTTTATCTTTTATTCAAGTAAAAATTGTGAACTTTGTTGTATAATAACAAAAATTTTTAAGGCA
This sequence comes from Heliconius himera, assembly GCA_021202915.1. Lineage (NCBI taxonomy): Eukaryota > Metazoa > Arthropoda > Insecta > Lepidoptera > Nymphalidae > Heliconius > Heliconius himera. The sequence continues at coordinate 192,878 of JAJHJA010000247.1, forward strand.
CACCGAATATAAAGTACTAAGACAAAATAATAAATATAAATCCAAATAATAATATTACCTTTTACAATAACAAAAATATGTTTTACATCGAAAAACTTAGCATTTTAACCAAAATTATAAGTAAAAAGAATAAACAATTGTAACACACTCACCGCCGATATCGAAGCCGTTTAGAAATGGATTAGTTGAAAACATTTAAAAATATATAACTTATAATATTGAGAAATAAAACTTTAGAGTTTACTATTATATAAAAAAAATATACCGTCACACGTTACAACGTTATCATAGACCTTGAGTCGGTGTTTTGTTATTAGCACAGATAATATTTTAACACTATCATTTAGCGTTTTCGTTTGGTTAAAATGTATATTTTTCGTATAGCAATTTCGATATTTCGACGTACCTACTTGTATATTTTAACAATGTTTAAGATAAAATGAAGCCACTATAAATAGTGCATAGGCACAAAGTGTGACTGTAAAATCGACTGGTTGTGGGTTCGATCTCCACTCGAGGAAATGATATATTTACTTACATTTATATTTTCATTTCTTCGCTCTGGTGTCGAGAGTTCCGCCACTCAACAGGTAATGCCTTCAGAACTAGGCAGAAAGTGGGGAACGGTGTGTCTTAACACTAGGTTCCCTCTGCTTACCCTGCTGTGTGCGGGATACAGCGTGAAGCTAATTTTTGATTTGATTTTTTTAAGATAAAATGTTGCCTCTATGGTGCAGTTGGTCGCGTGTAATGTTACGAGAGTAAGATTTGTAGATTTGAATATCGAAACGTATTGTTTTTTTTTAAATTATTTTTGGTTGACGCTGTAATCCGCACATAGCAGTGTAGGCAGAGGGAACTTGGGAACCTCGTGTGAAGACACTTCTTTCCCTACTTTCAGCCGAGTCGCTCGTTTTTTACTCTTGCGCTACTATAGCCTTGATTTATATTTTTGCTCACTTAATATAATACGATAAAATGTGGCATTGTTTTCTTCCATTTTATAATATGCTCATTTTGGGTAAAAATTGTGAACAGAAATATTTTTCACTAGGTTCTCTTGACCTATCGGCAATTTGATAATAATGGTCTAACTTATAAAAACATCTTAATACCTAAGGCGACAAATATAAAAGTGCCTTAGTATTGGAAAGGTCAAGGTATATTTTAGTGAAACCTAAGACTTGGTGGTGGTCAGATTACATGAAGAAAAAAAAACGTAACTGTGTAAAATAAAAAAAAACAGTTTAACTTTAAACAGGATAAGGATCCTTAGCAGGGTAGAGGGGACAGACAACATTTTACCAAATTTTTGTGGAAGATTTAACGCTGCGCTTTTTCTACCAGAGGTGTAAAATGAAAATATTTTTTAAACACAAACGTTCCCCCGAGTGGGGATTGAAACCACAACTCCACCTGACGCTGTCACAATGCGCCACGACGACAAGTTAATTAATATACTACTACTAACTACATTAAAAATTTAAGAAATATTAATGTTTGACGTTGACTATTATAATACAAAAAAATTAATTGTCTTTATGTTTTTTCTTATGGAAAAGACAAAGCAAACGAGCGTTCGGGTCACCTGATGGTAAGTGACTACCACCGCCCACGACCCCGTGCAACACCAGAGGAGCTACAGGTGCATTGCCGCCTTTAAGGTGGGTTGGGCGCCGGAGCCCGGCATTACCTGGCGCGAAACGCAGTAGCATAAAGCCACTACTTCACGCCGGTTTTAAATGCCGGGGGTGGTAATGATCCGGTCGAGTCTGCCCATGCGTGTTGCCATTGCTGGCGACGTGACTCTACCACACGTACTTTAGTCGCCTCTTTCGACACCACCAGTACCAGGATGATCCTATTCTAGGCCGGGATCACACGGCTCAAAACAAAACGGACAATAGATCTCTATTATAAAATAAACTTAAGCCATCGTTTCAATAAATTTCAGACGAGTTAAGCTTCTAAGCTTCGATAAGCTTGCCACTGCAAATAGAATTTGATAATCTAGTATAAGATACGAGTATCTATTATAACTGATTTTTTTTTATTAATGCCTCCGATGAAAAGTGTGGAACGGAGTGTCTTAACACTAGGCTCTCTCTGTCTACCCTATTATGTGGGGGATACAGCGTCAAATTGATTGATAAAGGGTACGGCAAAATCTTCTCAATAAACCTTTTTTATGCAGATTTTGAGTAGAAAGAAATAGAAGTTTAAAAAAAAAACAAAACCGTACTTAAATATATAGTATAAAGTTCATAGTAAAAGATAAATATTGTATTTTTTTAGTATCGACGATATTTTAATTATAAGATTTTACGCCTCCTCCAAATTGTTACGCATATTATCTTCATATCAGATTACAATATGGATAACGTGTTTTATACAAAGAAAATACGACACTAGCTTGGCGACGCTGTGACGTAGTTAGAACATCTCTGACCACAATAATAACAGGTTTAGGTCCCTTCATATAAAATAAACCGAAATTCTTTTTACATATATATATTTTTTATTTTTAAATTAACGGATATCAAGTACCATTACTAATGGGAATCGAACCCAAAACCTGTCGCGCTTACAGTCACATATTTGTGCCACTGCGCCACGACTGGCCTCAAACATCTATGACATTAATTATTTACATACACCAATTAACATTACCGTGGTCGAGCTTCACGTCTCCTTAATAAGGGTTTAACCTAGAACACCTGTCATAATATTGCGCGCGTATTGAATTATATTCGAAGGTTACATAATGTATTTTTTTATTTATGAACCGATTGTAATAAAACAAATAATAAATATTAAGGGAAGCTTGCCAGAATCCTGTAGTGAAAACTGTGCTTAAAATCGGTTAAGCCGTTTCTGAGATTAGGGGGAACAAACGCACACACAAACAGACAAAAAAATTAAAAATCATTGTTTTTTAAGTTCTATTACATTATTAAATGCCCCCAATAACGTTTTTTCTTATTTTTCTTTCATGTACAAGCACCGATTAGTTACAATTTTATTAGATACTTAAACCGTGAAAATTATATCAAATAAAAAAGTTTAAAAACATTCAACGTGTCAAATTACACACGGACGTGTAAGCCTTAAATTTTATTATTAAAGACGAAATAAAGAAACATATAAAATGAAATTTTAAATATGATAAATAAAAATATTTAACTGGATAATTCTATTTTTGTCTTCACCTATTTTTCGTATTTTGTAAGCACGGTATTTTCACAATATAAAAATTATTAAAGATAAGATGATTATTTGCAGTAATATTTAATATTAAAAAAAACCACTATTACGATTGGGATCACTGTAAGTACATCGGAAAAACGTTTGCAAACGCGACAGTTGTGGATTCAAATCCCAATCAAGAAGACTATTATTTTCATCTTTCCGATCCCGTATGGTAACGGCGTTGAGTTAGTATGAGTCAACTTTACCTGCTATAATGTGAGATTTAAAATAAAGTTGTTAAAAAAGTCATATAATTTAAATGTAATCTTTTATAGGCACTCACCTCCCAAAGTAAATATTTCCTCAAACGGTACACCCGACGTGACAGTTGACGGCACTTTCGTCAGTTTTTTGTCTTTCTTATCTTTATCTTTTTCTTTGACTTTCTCCTTTTCTTTTTCCTTCACCTTCTCCTTATCTTTGTCTTTGACTTTTTCTTTTTTATCATCTTTTAATTTTTCTTTTGATTCAAGTTTAAATTTAGCTTTTTCTTCTTTCTCCTGTAAATTAATATAAGCATATACTTATAGGCATATATATATGTAAGGTATTTTAATTAGGTAGTCGCAATTATTCTTAATCTATACTATAAACAATACAGTTTTTTTATGAATCAGTATACGAGTATGTAGGTATCTATTATCGATTTTCTTTATTTGCTTTAGTTTTGTATATTATTTACATAGTATAAATTATAACATTTAGTATTGAGCGCACTATGTAGGCATGGGTAGTGCCCACACCGGAATAATCTTGTTAATAATGTTGTTATTCAAAACTAAAGTCCAGGCCCTCCCCCTAGAAAAAAAATATTTCTAGAAACAGCAAAAATTAAACTTAATGATTAATGTTTACTAAGAGAAATCAATTATATTGCGCCTACACAACAAACACGTGTAGGCAAACACATCTGTTGCGCAAGTAAATACTTTATAGTATAATGCCATTTATTTATTTAGTTGGTATCTAAACTTAAATTAAGTTAAACTGTTGAGATAACTTATAAGAAAAAAAACATTTTATAGTGACACGGCTCATAAACTAAGATATATAAGTTTTATTGTTCTTCATCAAAAGTTTGTTAGTTTATAATTATTTACTAATTAAAAACAATTTAAATATTTAAATGCTACCGTATTTATTGGGGATATAGAAGATTCTTACTACTATTCTGTTAATCGTAAAAACATAGATATAACTTTATACAAATATTATTTATTATTTTTCTTCATATTATTCCAGCGAAATCAGTATTACAAAAATTAATGAAAATATACTGAAATATGTTATTTACACGTCCTACGTTTTCATAACAAACCAAAACAACAAAAACCAACAACTTCCAGCAACCGATTCTCAAAAGAGAACGACAATAAAATAATTGCACAAATCTGCATACAAACAAAATTACTGTCACATTTACTTAACAAAAAAAAACACTATATTATTACACCATTTAAAAAAATCACATTTAAACCGAAATCAATTTTCAACATAATATGTAATTCAAAACGACGATAACATGGAGAAAAAGAAGGAAAGAGAGAAGATTTTTTACGTGGATTCGATCAGAAATAGTATGATCACCTTGGTGAAAACGCTACGCAGGTGGTGCATGACGCGGCCAGAGCACGACTGAACACGCTGTCGACTCTGACAAGGTCGACACTACCTACAACATCGTATTATGCATCAGTGAGCCACAACGTATTTTGTAATCCTTCAATAATCATTATTTACGAGTTTTAATCGAGAAAAGATTTCGATTTCGATTATCGATAGGATGATAGGGGAAATCTGAAGGAACTGTGAACTTATAATTGCTATAATTGTTATTCGAGACCAGTTCTGGCGCTAGGGTGTGACTGTGAACGCAACAGGTTGTGAGTTCGATTCCCACACGAGGAAATGAAATATTTAAGATTTTCATTTCTTCATTCTAGTATCGAGGCAAAGTTGCGTGTTGAAGTCGACGGAAAGTGGTGAACGGAAGACTTAATGGGAACGGAGTGTTATAATACTAGGTGCCCAGGTTCCCTCTGCCTACCTTGTTGTGAGCGGGATAAGGCTCAAAAAATATTTTAAATAACTTTACGTATGTCTCATTCTTTTATAGAACAGGCGGAGATTAAAACAGTTTGTTCACAATTTTAGCATTTTTATTCTATGTTGGGTGACGAAATCTCTTTAATCATTCTACCTACTATTTAACAAATAATATTTTAAAGTAAGCAAGAAAACGGTATAGGAAAAACTTGAAAAATTAATTGTTATAGCGCACGTCAATCGTAGGGCCAGTCGTGGCGCATTAGCACAAAATGTGACAACAACACAAACGCGACTGGTCGTGGGTTCGATCCCCACTCAAGGAAGCGAAATATTTATTTACATTTATATTTTCATTACTCTGGTATAGAGGCAAAAGCGCCGCGTTGAGTTCCGCCATTCATCACGCAATGCCTAAAGAATTTGGCGAAAATTGGGGAACGGAGTGTCTTAACGGTAGATTCCCTCTGCCTACCCTGCTGTGAGCGGGATACAGCGTGAAGCACATTTCGCAAAAGTAGAAAACTAGGTAAAAGTAAAAAAAAATATCCATTAAATATTACCTAAAAGGCCTTGGATGAGCAGATGATATAACAAAACCAACATTCTTTCTTTTATAGCATCTATTTATAGATACCAGCTGATGCTGTCACTATTTTTTATAAAAATACATTATATGATATTCTTCGGACAATGGTTTGAAGTTTCCATATCTTGACCTATATTGGCTAATTAGAAGTAGAAAAGCCTCCACATTTTCGACCTTCTGTTAATGTTAAGTTTTGGTAATTAGTTGGCCGTCGTGGCGTAGTATACACATAGTATCGCGATGGTTATAGGTTCCTTCCTACAAAGCCTTATTTGGGGTAATGTTTGAATTATATTTTTTTTATTCCCAACGTCTGACAAGACAAAACTTATCACTAAATGTTAAAAATGGGCTCTTGGCATACCCTATTTCTTGTGGAAAAATGTGAAATTATTAAATTAAAATTATTGAAACTATTATTAACGAAACAATAAATATATGGATTTTGATACTATACTTATCTATGTATATATAGAAGGACATGTACCTGACTGACTGAGGTACGACGCCCGCACAGCCGTAACCGCTGTGCGTAGAAACGTAAAATTTGGACAGATGTTTATTTTCATAATCTGGACATCCATTAAGAAAATTAAGGATTTTGAAAAATGTTAACCCTAAAGGGATGAAATAGGGGTTGAAAGTTTGTATGGACTTTTAAAATCGGCACCGATTTTTATAAAATTTGAAATTTAGACTCTTAAAAATATTTCATTGAACACGTGTTTCATAGATTTTTAGTATTCACCGCCTAAGGGTTCAAATAAGGGGTTGAAAGTTTATAAAAAAAAGTAATTCAGTCTGTTAAAAATATTTTATTGAACACGTGTTTCGTGTTTTTTTTAGAATTCGCCCCTAAGGGTGTAAATAAACAGGCGAAGCTGCGCGCGCCCACTAGTTAAATATATCTATTAAATGTATATTTTTTTCTTAAGCTCATATGTAAAAAGGAATTTGTTTTAATTACCTACAATTAATATTGTATGTATATTGTATATTATATTTATACTAACTAACGCTTAACTTCAAACCACGCCACCACCCACCAAGTTAGGTTTCCTCAACTTCTGCGTATTATTAATCGGTCACTCTTAAAATTAAATCTGCGTAGCCATTTAACTTCAGGGTGGCCACGACTAATCGATTATACTGTACCCTAATAATATATTTTTTTTTTACAAAAAGAAAAACCAACTTCAAGCAACGAACTAAAAAGTGAAAAATAATTATACATAATCTAAAACGTAGTATGATTTTGTTAAACAGAAATAATTAAAAAATGATTTTATAATTTTGTAGTCGGTGCCAAGTAAAACCAACAGGCTTAGTAATTCGATATTGTAGTAAGGCTGTTGTAGCATTAGCATGACACCGACTACAAAATTATTTTAATTTAATTATTTTTCACTTTTTATGTCGTTGTTTGACGTCGGTTTTTCTTTTTGTTAAAAATTAATTAATTTTTCGATTTTAAGTGATGGGTAGACCTTAACCAACCTTACCAACCTTGAGATGCTTCTCAAGTTAGTGGTTGTCCTATAAAACTTCAACTTTAATTAGGCATTATTGTGCATGCTAACACAATACTACGTATATTGGCTTATTGACAAGAACATACGTAAAAAATATTCGGGCGAATTGGAAATCTCCCCCTTTTATGACGTCGGTTAAAAATGAGAACATCCTCTTTTTTGAAGTTGGTTGAAAAGAAATGCAACGATGAGAAATCTCACTTCTGACACCAATTTTTACAATGTTTTTCCTTGTCACTATTACCAGATATTTATATTTTTTACCAAAAAAAAATTGTTTAATTTCAACCGGATCCCATATGGCAGTTCTCTGAAACGCACAAATTTCAATTTTGAAAAAACCTTAAAAAAAAATAATATTTTACGCGGAGATTTAGTGTATTCTTAGCTAATTTCTTTTCAAAAATATTCGTAATTAAACTAAATTATATTTTTTTTGCTATTTTTAATGAAATAAGTACATACTTAAAGTTTTTAATAATAAAACGTGCTTATAATTTAGGTATAGCTATACAAACATCGATCACAATTTTTTTTATAAAAATAAACTCATTGATGGAGCGAGCTTTTGTTTTAAATATTGCCACGAAAATACGTTATCTAACATAGTGTTTATTTTGGGTTATCATAATGTTAGCATGCATAGCTTTATTGCCCGATGGTGTAACGGCCGCCACGGAAGCTTTAACAATTCAGAAATGTCTTAAATTGGATTCTTCTAATTTTAGACCATGAATCGTCATTGATATCTTTATTTACTACTTTTAGATTAAAAATGTTTCGGCAATTGTTAATATATACTTATATTGAAATTTTGAACAAAATCTGTAACTAATACATTTCATGTACTTTGAATGAGTTTTATATAAAATTTTATGTAAAAACATCATTGATTGCGACATTATTGCCAGTAAAATGGTAAAAGATGACAATGACGCTGGACCAGAAGTAAGCCGAAGACAATGATTATTAGCTTTTAGAGTAGACGAATGGGTCTGATTTTAGGCTGTAGTCCTGAATCTTTGACATATTTCTAATAGGTTAACGCACGAATGGGTCGTGCGATTAATTTTTTGGTGATGAAAGAATAGCAAAAAAGATTAATGAAGAAAAAGTGAGCGGTAACAAAGGTAAGCTGAGACCTCGGTTGATCTTCAAAAATACAGCATCAAAGATACTGAAGGAGGAAAATCACGTAAAAAGCCTAAAAGTAAATGAGGATGGACCCCAGATGGCAAGTATGAAAGTTGATGATAGTGGACGAGGTGAAAGAGGTATATAGAGACTGTATCGTTTGGCGTTCCGTTCTCTCTTACTTTCTCACTAGTAATACATCGTGAAGCTAAATAAAAAAAAATTACAATTCTATTGTAAAGAATCATTGTTGGTACCACAGCATCATTTTCCTTCAGTTGCTTATCATTATTCTACACTGATTGTCATTGTCCGTATTAACACATGTTTTACAAATTCCATTTTTAATATAAATAGGGGTTGTTCATAGATGCCACTTCAATAAACATGCATTATAATGTCCAAGCTTATATCTCACAGCAAAATTTCAGCTTTACACGCTGGTTTTAAAAGATACATAATTTTTGGTTAAAAATAACAATTTTAGGAGAACTGCCACATAGTCTAAACCTAATACAGTCGAATTGATAATCTCCTTTTCTTACAGTAGGCGGTTAAAAACGATTTGAAGCTGCAGCCATTGATTAAGTAATGTTAGTGAGAGATTTAACTGCCATGCCAAAGCCATGAAATAAATGAAATAAAACACAGAAACTGTTGAAAAGTTAAATGTTGAATTTGTTAGATTAAGAGGAAACACACTATCTACGCGACATCAAAGTCATTTAAAAACGTTTAGTTTCGCTTCGCTATGCGCAAATTAGCGCACGGATTTACCATTCATTTGCAAGTCAAATGCAACTTGTTTTTGTTTTGCTTTTTGCTTCAATGCTCTTAGACGGATAAAATATATTAGCATATAATTTTATTTATTTTTTACATCATATAATGTCAATTTATTTCAATTTTTTGTCCCCTTTTACCTTATTTAACCAGGCCAATGAAACGCAAACACAATAAATACTCGTATAAACCAACCACAATAACCACGACGAGTACTGCCCAATATTAATAATGTATCTCCTATCTCGAGTTAATGTCAATCTTCGATTATTCCACATATCTATCCAATCTCGAACCTGCATGCCAATAACCAAACCGGGCAAAGTCAACTTATGTTCAACGAAGAAAAAGATTGTAGGGCCCTGCCCTATCGATAATTCCGTTTTACGTAGAAATTTTAAATTAACTAAATCCTAATGTATGTGCTAAAATTATTACTACTTACAAAAATCCTCAAAAACTATTTTTAATGAAATAACAAATCTTTAAGTCCCAAAATATTAAAAAAATAATAAACACACAATATTAAAATTCTTAAATGAATATGCGTAGGTGCGTAAAATGGAACTCGAACATATTGTAATTTTGAAGCTTTTTCTAATATCTTTTATAATTTTATAATTTATTGTTAGTTTTAAGACGCGTACATCGATCCCACGTAAAAATATTTCATATTAAGGATGGTACTCTATTCAATGAAAGTTTTATTTATAATTATTGTAGTTTAGATACAGAGACTGTACACTTACGTTCGATGTAAATCCTTATCCATAAATTGCAACCAGAGTTTGATATATCAATCTATTTTTTTAGTATAGCTTGCCAATAACCAATCGAAGTATTTCATTTTTAATCTTTAACGTCAATCTGTCTTTGGGAGGACAAACAGGAGATTAAGAGTGAACTTTGTATGAAAATTACAGCTTGTGCGTGCCAATAAACGATCTGTCAATTTTGACGTTTGGTCCGATAGCATAAATGACAGCTTATTGCAATCCGAGACGTTGTAGAGTTTACTTGATGATATTCTCAGATTGCAATATTACATTCATATTTTGTTTCTAACAAAAATAAATATGTCGAATAATGTTTCATCAAGTGATATTTCTTCGAGTGATAGTGATGATACTATTAACGAAGTTTTGGAGTTCCTATCTGATCTAGATTCTAGTAGTGAGGATGAGGTACAATGCGCTTCATCACGAACACTTAGGAGAGTCAACTATATGCAAAGCCTAGATGATGCTGACTTCACATTTAGATTTAGACTTTCAAAGTCTACAGTTAATGTTTTGTTAGCCGAAATAATGCCGTTCGTCCGTGTAACTTCTTCCAGGTAAATCAATGATATATATACATATACTATAAACAAAATACATAAAATACGTACCTAAAAACTTTTTGAATATGTTAATTTTGTTTTTATGTTATAGAAATTATGGCGTCTCACCTTTACATCAATTATTATTAACATTACGCTTTTATGCACTGGGAACTATGTTGATTTCTGCAGCAGATTTTGTTGGAGTCTCAATATCTACAGCTGGCAGGATAGTGTATGATATATCATCAGCAATTGGTAAAATATATGATAAACATATAAAAGTACATCAAGAGAGTGCTGACAAATTCTACAATATTGGTGGCTTTCCTGGAGTTTTTGCTGCAATTGATTGCACTCACATACGTTTACAACCACCATGTGAGTATTTATATATTTGATGCATCAACTATACATGTAATATCATATATACCTAATAGGAGAATTTGTGTAAAGGACATATTCTGTTATAACTATCAATTTCACAGAAACATTTAAATTAAATTAAGGAAACTAAAATCAATAACATAAAAAGGTCACAGTAGACCATGTAATATGATGTATATATGTTATTGAAACTCAATTTGTGATATTTTTTTTATAAATATTTCACTATTTCACGTTAATGGATCTTCATTATATAGATTAATTATAAATCCATTAATTTTAGGTAATTTAGGGAAAGAATACAGAAACCGTAAGGGTTACTTCTCATTAAATGTACAGGCAATCTGCGATGCAGATATGCAATTTATGAATGTGGTTGCTTGTCCTGGTTCATCTCATGATGCTACTATTTTCAACAATTCAGTTCTCAGAGGTGACATGTTTTAAAGATATATAAGCTTTTATAAAAATTTTTCATTGCAAAAGCAGGCAAATTTTGTAAAGATTTTTTTTTATTTCTAATATTAATTATTATTTAATTCCTTAATTTTAGCTCTTGTGTTTTTTTAATTTCAGTTGCTGATTTTATGATCTTATTTTCCATACATAACTTTTAATTTATATTTTTAAATATAATAATATAAAATTATATTTTATATTTTATTATACCTAAAATTATTCTATTAATGTTTTAGCTGATTGTGATGCAGGACATTATGGCAATCAATGGATGTTAGGTGATAGTGCTTATCCAAATAGACCATATTTGTTAACACCAGTCCCTAATCCAACTAGTGAAGCAGAACAAAGATACAATCAAGCACATGCTAAAACCAAGAATGTAATAGAAAGGTATTGTGTTAACCTATTAGTTCATAGTAACTATTAAAAACTATTAATCTTCATTAATTACTTATCTAATATATAAATGTTGTAATTTTAGAACTTTTGAGGTATGGAAAAGACGATTTCCTGTTATAGCACTCCCCTTACGTCTATCATTGCCCAAAGTTGAAGCAATCATAATTGCCACGGCAGTACTGCATAATATTTGCAGAAATTTTAATTTAGAGGAAGTTCCAGAAGAAATAGAAGTTCCTACATATGACATGGAAGATAATGATGACAGCACAGAAAGAGAAGATATAACAGAAAGGACATCTCTTATAAACAATTATTTTACAAGATGGTTTTTTTGAGAAAAACCGACTGGTTGTGGGTTCGATCCCCACTCGAGGAGATGAAATATTTACTTAAATTTATATTTCCATTTTTTCGCTCAGGTGTCGAGGTTAAGCGCGGCGTTGAGTTCTGCCACTCAACACGCAATGCCTCCAGAATTCGGCAGAAAGTGGGGGACAGAGTGTCATAACACTAGGTTCCCTCTGCCTACCCTGCTGTGTGCGGGATACAGCGTGAAGCTGATTTGTTAATTTTTATGATTTTTTTAGCCTCACGCTGTTTCCTGCACAGTGGGCATTGAAACTACAACCTGTTGCATTTGTTGTGTCTGTACCACAAATATTAAGATAAATAATATTTTTTTATTTTATTTGTTACCAAAAATTTTATAAGATTATTAGTAAATTATATTATTACTAGCGGACCCGGACGCGGCTTTGTCCGTTTGAACTATAGGAATGATTATTAATTTTTAAAAGACAATATATTTGTAAAACATAGATATTATATGTTGAGTAAAGTGTTGGTTGCTTAGCGACGGTTGTCATTAAAATGGCAGAATAAATTACATGTCAAATTGAAACATATTTAAATATCTTAGTATGTATAAGGAATATTACAAATATAAGAGAAAAAGGTAACTTATGTTCATCCAAAGACCCTCAAGTATCTCTTTATGAGTATTTTATAACAATTGTCTGTTGTTGTATTTGGCCCTGATTGCGTAAAAGACAGACAGACAGACAGAGTTACTTTCGAATTTGTAATATAGGTATGGATTTATTTATATATATATTTGGTGTGCATAAGAAAAACATTGTTATATTGTAAATATTTATAATTATATTTTTTTTATTATAGACTCTTTCATTTTTTCAATTTCTAACATTAATTTTTCATTTTTTAACTTTAGATTGTAATTTTTATTTATTATTAATTCTTTTTTGGCTGTAAAATATTCAGCGATAGCCAAGTTTCGAGCAGCACGGTGCCCATCAAATATTTTTTTTTGTACTGAAAAAGTAAAGTATTTATTAGTTTATTGTATAGTAAAGCATTAATTACAATAAGTAAAAATAGTTTAGCACAAGCATTTTTTATGAAACTTAATATTACCTGTCCTGGGTGTCTCAGACGTGAGCCTCTTCAATTTATTATTTTGTACTGTCCCTAAATCTTGTGTTTGTTGTGGATTCTCAAGATGAAGTACTTCACACTCCACAACAGTAGTATATGCATTGTTGCTTGTACTAGCGCAATCACCGCCACTAGGAGTCTGCCTCTCCTTCTCCTCTTCTCCCCCAAAACGCACAGAAAAGCCACTGGATGTGCTTCCCAATAAGCTCTCCACTTGGTCAAGTATATCGTCTGGGGGAATGTATTCAGGTGGACCTCCACCTGTCTTAAATTAAAAATTGGATATTTAAAATAAATACCATGCCATAATAACTATATATATAGATAGGTAATAAAGTATAAATGTATTATTTTATGTTCACCTTATTTTGATTCATCCTTATGTTATAGCTGCGTTTTCGTGAATTTTTTTTTAAATTTTCCCACTTCAAACGTAGCTGTTGCGGGTTTCGAGGAACTACTGCACTTGCATTAAATTTTTCCGTTATTCTAACCCACTCCTCGTTCTTTAGTTTATTATTAGTAGCGTTAGTCGCCTTTGTAGTAAGGATTTTACTATTTGTGACTAAATATAGTAATAATCTAGTCTCGTGCTTCGACAGTGGTTTACCCTTTACCTAGCCAAACAGATATAAATTAAATAAAATAAAATTAGCTTCACGCTGTATCCCGCACACAGCAGGGTAGGCAGAGGGAACCTAGTGTTAAGACACTCCGTTCCCCACTTTCTGCCGAATTCTGGAGGCATTGCGTGTTGAGTGGCAGAACTCAACGTCGCGCTTAACCTCGACACCAGAGCGAAGAAATGGAAATATAAATTTTAAGTAAATATTTCATCTCCTCGAGTGGGGATCGAACCCACAACCAGTCGGTTTTGCAGTCACACCTTGTGCCGCTGCGCCACGACCGGCCTCAAAACAGATATAAATTAATATTATTATGAATTCTAAAATATATATTCATAGAAAAACCGCGCTTTTCGAAAAAGGCGCGCGTTAGCAAGGCTTCATAAATAAAACGATGAATGTAATACTTACTATTTTAGACTCCATCGTAGATAAATTTTTAAGATTTACAAAAACTTACAAGTTAGTAATGTACTTATATCTTTTTGAAACTAGTGCTCAAAAATGACAATATTATTGTTTCGTTCCATTTAACGTACCTAACATATTGATTAATTAATCATTTTCAATATTGGTAAAATTTTATTATTTTTTCATTATGGGAGAGATTTATTATTTTGCTGAACATTGTTTTTAAAGGTACTTACTAACATTATATATATTACATTACATTATATATATAATTTTCACATATATTTCGTATAAATATAGGTTAATATAAAATTTTACGTAAAATGGAATTATCGATAGGGCAAGGAGGGCCTTACAATCTATCGTTGGTCCCGGTTTGGTTATTGGCACGCAGATTAGAGATTGGATAGATATGTGGAACACTCGAAGATTGACTATAGATAACTCGAGGTATGTATCTCACTTTATTAATATTGGGCGTTAGGAAACTTTGTTCTTCGCTTTTTACCCAATTTCGAGACTTAAATATATTACTTAAATTTTGATATTTGGATGATTATCTAAGTTAGAATTAGGTATTTTATATTTTTATTAACATGTATATTATTTCGTAGATGATATTTTTAGCATATATTTGAGTGCTTTAAGTTGATGCTTAAAGAAAAAATAAAATGTTAAAGGAAAAACCGTTTTTACGCCGAAGTTTATTTATAAACGAACAAATTAGATGAAAAATCTATCAAAATATGTACATAACTATGTAAGTGTATAATTGCTTTTTAAATTCTTTTTATACGAAAGTTGTTACGGCGAATAAAATTAATTAGATACCAAGTATTAAGCCAAGCTGCTTTCTAAAATAGTAATAGTCCATTAAAGAAATCGATTTACAATATAAAAAGATTCTTAGAAAAATATAAGGTCACATTTACTTTGTCTAGATCGCTAGGCTATCGAAGATATCATCGATAGTTAAAATTCAATAAACTAAATATCGAGGGTTATAAAATGATGTTTTCAATGTTAAGATTAACTCGCATTTGAAGTATTTAAAACAGAAAATGGAGAATAAAGTGTCTGGACACTAAGTTCTTGAGTGTTAAAATAATATATGGCCATAATTGAGTTAAAATAGTTAATGATAACCTCAGAATTCACGCTGAGGAACTCAACATTGCACAGTGTCTTGTTAGAGCGACGAAATAAAAATAATTTATTGTTTCGAGTGGAAATCTATCCACAATCGTCCCGTTTGCAGTCAGTCTCTGTGCTTTTAGCCTCAGAACTTTTACATATTTATATATAAAACTTTAACATAAAGATTAAATAAATTGAGGCCAGTCGTGGCGCTGCGGCACGAAGTGTGACTGTAAAACCGACTGGTTGTGGGTTCCATCCCCACTCAAGGAAATGAAATATTTACTTAAATTTATATTTCCATTTCTTCGCTCTGGTGTCGAGGTTAAGCGCGGCATTGAGTTCTGCCACTAAACACACAATGCCTCTAGAATTCGGCAGAAAATGGGGAACAGAGTGTCTTAACACTACTAAGTGTTAGTACGTGTATTAACACTAGATTCCCTCTGTCTACCCTGCTGTGTGCGGGATACAGCGTGAAGCTGATTTTAATAATTATCGTATTTTTTATAGATTCGCGTGGTATCTCTTACATTGCAGGGTAGACAGAGGGAATCTAGTGTTAATACACTTTGTTGCCCATTGTTGCCGAATTCTGGAGGCATTTTGTGTTCCGACAGTCATGTCGAAACTCAACGCCGCGCGTTTTTTTTCGACATCAGAGCCAAGAAATGTAAATATTAAATGTTACAAATAAGCTAAAGGAAATATTTCATTTCATTTTCACTCATCTACTGAATATAAAAACTTTAATATACCGATGAATACAAGAGTACTAACCTTATCTTTCTCTCGTAGCTTTTCTCTTTTTTCTTTTTCTTTCTTTTCTTTTTCCCTTTCTTTTTCCTTTTTCTTTTCCTTTTCACTCAATTCCTTTTGTTTGGCCGCATCATCTAAGACTTTCTCTTTATCTCTTGACTTCTCCCTCTTTTCTTTACTTTTGGTTGGGAATTTAAATGATTTTGTCTTCTTTGTTTTCGAAGGACTTCTGAGCAAAATACACTTTAGCATTTCATTTTATTTTAGATTTTTTTTTTAGTTTTATGCTATATCCTACATACAGCAGGGTCGCAGAGAGGACATAGTATTTACACACTCCCTTCTCCATTTAATGAGATACACCAATTTTCGATACACTCCATTTTGAACGGTGGAACTCAACACTGTGCTTTGTCTTGTTACCAGGGCAAGGGATAATTTTTATATCCTTCTAGACCACCACTTTAGGGATTTAATTATTTAATAATAATAATACATACATATTGTACACCACATAACAGAGGTAAAAAAAAAAACAAAAGAATATACTTAAATTCCCATTCAGAAAAAACTTGTTAAAAATGAATTATTTTCATGGCACTCACACTCTTACTAAATTATGATTTTTAGGAATCATTTTCAGGTAATAGGAATTTGAAAAATTCTTCATACAAAGATGCTAACAACTAAAAAGGTTGTAATAAAGTTGTAAGTATCTCTATAAAACATAACTTGTTTGCCTAGAGAGCTTGGACAGTATCCAAGAGTGGTGTGGATTTGAGTCTCACTAAGTTACAATGGTTTTTTTTAGTTTACTGCCATCCACTAACGAATGTCATCTTCAAAGGTTTCTTTAATTACAAGTTACATATTTTTTTATTATTTTTTTGAAACTCACTTAGTGTCTGTATCTTCCTCAGGAGAACTTTCCCCTTCTAATGCAGCATATCCTCTGTCTTTCTTTGACTCTTTTTTTTCCTTTCTTCTTCCCAATAAATCTTTTTTGCTAGGCTTTTCATGTTCTCCACCATCACTAACTAAAGAAAATAAAATTATTATTTATGTTATATTTTTATTCATAATATTGTAATGTAAATATATATTGTAGTATAAGAATATGAAACAAATAACTGAATGTAGTGATTATGACTCCAAATATAAATAGGATGCGACTATGCAATTAAATTATAGTTCCAAGTTTGGTTAAGCAAAGTCTGGTCATAGTTGTTACCCTATTCCACTGACTATTAGTTTTATTAGTAACTCTACTTTGTACGTAATATAAGTCTTTCTCCGCCAAATTCTACTTTTGACATTAGCCATATTTATAATTTCAATAGTTACTGTTTACTAAATTTTGATTTAATGTGATTTTAGATATTAATAAAAACATTGCCAGTGAATTCAATTATTATTCAAAGCACTTACAGTCACTTTCATTGCTTTTACGTCCAGTCTCAGACGCATATAATCCTGGAAAATCTTTTTCTACGTCGGGACTTTCAAAATCCATTATAAGTTATAATAGGATTATATTGCTTAAAATATATTCACATACACATAATGACTACTAAATAATAATCTTTGATCGATCAATGATTTATTTACTCCAATCTACAGTGTACAGACCACGAAATATACTATTCAATATTTTACTCCGGTCAAGTGTCAACAAAAATGTCGAGCGCCTACACAGATTATAAATTGCATACACCATTAATACTTAATACTGTCTTTTTTCTGGTATCTACTATCTTCAGTCCTTGAGTTTTAAGCTGTGTTTTGCATTATTGCCATAGTTCATATACAGTATTGAAGTAATGGTGTTTGTATCATCCAAGGCGAATTTCTTGCTTGGCTTAAATCAGCTTATACTGCTTTTTGTCAACAGGCCTACATCTCGTGTTCTGATAGCAGTATCACATTTAATGCTTAATATTTTGTTTTTGTGTTTGATTTATTAAAAGTGAAAGATGAAATTCGCACTAACCCTGTACAAGAAATGCAAATATGCATCAGCAAGCAATAAAAAAAGAAAAAAAATCACGGACCTAATTCTGCCGCCATAAGGAAAAAAGGCACAACTAACATTTTCTACGAAATTGAGTTATATATATATTCGGCATCAGGAAAATAAGATTTATCTGCCTAATTTTTTGTTTATTTTTAGTAATGATATAAACAGAGATATCATAAGCCCAAAGGGCACAACTGCACCCTATTGCAAGTTTTAGTACAGGAAAAGGGCACATTGTGAGATATTACTTTTATTCATCTGTATATTTTAAATATATTTTATTGAAAAGGCGTAATTGACGTATGTTTAGTATAAAAGGCGTTTACCTTACATTATTGATGTCAGTTATGTCTTTACTAATAAAAAACACTTAATTAAAATGAAGTGACAAGGAAGAAGTGTGCAGGGAATCACGCCAGTTATGCCTATCGGCTCGACGTCTGGTAAGATTGTTTTGTAATTTATTTCTATACTTTTACCATCGTTACTTACTGTACGGCGGTATTCATTTAATGTGTCAGTGTATTCTTTATTTAATAGTAGAAAGTTATTGCTAAAAACGTTTTGGTATGGCAAAAATGAAAACCCAAATTTTTTATAAAGTAATTTTTAAACTAGTCGCTATAACCGTGTTTTTTAAGCGTTGTATTGCATATTTTTAGGATGAAATTTTTTAAATATCAAATTAATAGTGGTACATTTTTCGGGAAATGTCTATATAGACAACTCTTTTAGCTAAATTTATATTATTAAATTATATTGTAATTACTACATTTGTTTATTTGTACTTTTCTTTTACGTCGCATTATAACTTCGTAGCTATTAAATGTCGAGGATGCCGAAAAACGAACTTTTTTACAAATACTAAAAAGCTTAGCTAGTGGTTATACTATTCTCTTTGTTAGTTGTTACAATACGTCACCACGGAGCGCAGGATTTGTAGATGCTGCTTTACGCAACAAAAAGTTTGAAAACGAACAAATATCTGTCCCAACAAGCATCAAATGAAGAAATTTGGACATATTTTGAATCTGATGATTCAGTGTTAGACAAAATTTAAAAGTAAAAAAATTCAAACATAACATTAGTAGCAATGAAAGTGACTGTGAATCCGACTTAACACCATATTTATAGGAACAGAAATTAAAATCAAATCATTTAATGTCAATGTCGTGAGTGAGCACTCAATATATTATTTACCTTTAGATTAACATGTTACCTACTCCAAATAGAGGAGTTTAAAACTGAAGTCTTTTGCCCGCGGCTTATTGTTGAATCAAAGTTTTATGCCTATTGGGAATAAATATGGCTGGACATACTTTTACTCACCTAATAATGACATAACGCAGCTGGTAAAAAAGAACTGTTTCTCTAAATGTTTTAAAATAAAGGTTTGATTTTATTACAACTACCAGTTTGTATTCATAGAAAAATATTTTACATGTAATTTTACTAAAAGTGTTACAAAGAGAAGATATAAATGAATAAAAGTGTCTTTTTATTGTAACACTTTTAAAATTTGGTTAAAAATTTTACAAAGGAAGGAAGGAAGAAAAGGCACATTTGGCTGTATGTGCCTTTAAATCGTAATATTTCTGATTTTACTCTATTTTTTATGTTAAGTTGAAAAGAAAAAAACTAATTATTTATTATACATATTAAAAATAGAACTTTACAAAACCATGGTCTTATACTTACTATATAAATGCAAGTATTTACATTTTCACATATTCGAAAAACCAATTTTATTGGCGTTTTTTTTCAACAAAACCAAAATATACTTTAAACCCCTTTTTCTCGATATTTACAAAATGTTATTTGTGCCCTTTATCCTTATGACGGCAGTTGTTCTTGATAATATGTTATATTATCAAGAACAGCGTTAGGTCCGTGGCAGTTCTCCTAAAATAGTTATTTTTCACCAAACAATACGTCTTTTTTAAAAACAGCATGTAAAGCTGAAATTTTGCTGAGAGATATAAGCTTGGACATTATAATGCACGTTTATTGAAGTGGCGTCTATGAACAAACCCTATTTATTTTAAAAATGGAATTTGTAAAAAATGTGTTAATACGGACAATAACGATGAGTGTAGAATAACGATAAGCAACTGAAAGAAAATGATGCTGTGGAATCAACAATGATTCTTTACAAGAGAATTGAAATTAAATACTAACGTACTTAGATTAATTGGAAAGTATGCTGTATTACTAATGGGAAAGTTAGAGAGAACGGAACGCCAAACGCTACGGTCTCTATATATCTCTTTCACCTCGTCCACTATCATCAACTTTTCATACGTGCCATTTGGGACGTCCTCATGCTTTTTACGTACGTTTTCCTCCTTCAGTATCTTTGAGTCTGTATTTTCGAAGGTTAACCAAGGCCTCCTCCTACCTTTGTTACCGCTCACTTGTTCTTCGTTAATCTTTTTTGCTATTCCTTCAACACCAATCCATTCGCACGTTCTTCTACATTCTCACAGTGAAAAGTATGATTGACACATTCCTAGCGGATCAGTATATTTAGGGTTAAGTTGTGGACACACAAGTGCTTAGGATGCTATCCAGGGAACAGACCAATATGTAGTCGTTGCTAGAATAAGGAGTCTGTTTCATTTTGAGGTACGAGACGGTCCAAACTTGGAGTCGAATTATCGTATAAGAAGCTGGAAGTTTTAAGATCCATCGATCAAAGAGGGATAAGTGCTTCCAAATTATTAGACATCTTTGAAACAGAAAACGGAACTGTTAAAGTATACTCTGCCGTTATATTTAAAGATTTTATGAGAAAAGCAGAGTAGCGTATGTGGTAAATGAAAACGAAGTTTTAGTAAAAAGTACGACAAATGGTGGGATGATAAAGTGACAGACACTGAAGAGAAAAAAAGCTCGTTAGGATCATAAGGCCTTAGATAAATCTTTTTAAAAAAGAAAAAGGATACACTACAAAAGCACCAAATGAAAGTACTGATAAAGATGAAGCGTGAAAGTTCTGAGAAAGAAAGAAATAAAAGGTTAACGAGCAACATTTCTAACGAAATTTTAGTAATTCCTAAGGTTGTTTACTTAACCTTTTATTGAATAAGTTTGCGCCATGTCAACTTGGCAGCATGAAGTGACACAAAGTGACATGCGAGGGAAAATTTCCTTCCCAATGAAAGTCCTCTCTCAAAGAAGGACCAGAACCTGTTCTTGCATTTAAAACAGTGGTTCCCAACCAGTGGTCCGCGGACCACCAGTGGTCCGCAGAGGCCTAAATATGGTCCGCGAACGATATATTGCGAATCGAACCCACAACCGTCGCGTATACAGTCACACGATTGTGACACTGACTGACTGAGTTGTACCTACATAGTGGTCCCTGCTACCAAGAATGATAAAAAGTGGTCCTTGATCAAGAAAAGGTTGGGAACCCCTGATTTAAATGAAATGAAGAAAAGACGCACAGGCGTATGGCTGCCGGTAACAGAATTAACAGTGCCTTAGATGCATTGATGAGACCGTGAAATAACAGAATAGTTGCACGTTTAGGTACACTGTGCAATACTGACGAACGACGCTGATATACGACAGTGAATCGTAGGTGTTGCAGAAGAAGAACGAAAGAAACGTAAGATATTTAACATTAAATTCCTCGTAACTAGCTGTGTAAAATGTTCTAAATTGTATGGGTTGCCGAAAATACACAATAAGACTAAACTGACTGTATCTTCAATAGTTAGCCAAATCGGTACGCCGAGGTATAAACAGGCTCAACATGCCATGGACTCTTACCATTTTGTTTGTGGGCTGAAAGATTTTAAGTTAGCTAACAAAGAAACCATAATCACATCAAATATAACTCAACAATTAGCTTAAAAATTAAACTAAAGGTATAATTTTTGATTACGATATAACGAATAATGTAAAGTATTCAAATTTGTAAAGCAACGATGAATTACTTCGTCAAAATTTACTATTTTGTAGGATAATAATTAATAATCCTAATAATAGTAATACCAATAAATTATCCACAATTGCTAGTGTGAAGTAGTGGCTTTTCCAACTTCTTACCTAACTTTTCTTTATATATATCATATAAACATATTATATAAATACTGTTCAGTATCGTATGTAAATTGTAAACTGTGTGTAATAAACTTTTTATAATTCGTACATGCATATGGTATTGTAACTTTTTTTATTGTTGAAGTGTCACTGTCATTTCTGAGTGATATGTGGTTGTCACGAAAGTGAATATGTTGTGACGTGAGCGATGTGTACCTATTTTATTTCTATTGAAAGGAAAATTTTGGTCTATTTTTTCATTAATATATAGTGCATATCCAATCTTTTGATTAAAAATTAAGGCAAAATAATTTATTCTCACTTGATAACGTAAATTTAACAAATGTTTGAGAAGCATTCCTTGCAAAATTTTGTGAAGCTTATGTGAAACTACTATTATAAATGTCATGGTTCTCGGACCTCGCTGGCAAGGCTGAAAGCCTCCTCAACAACCTTGACGAACAGACAGGTGCAGTTCTACGTAATCATAATGGTGTAAAAGAAACTAAAAATGATTTTATCCTTCATCCTGATGGTACATGGGGGCAAAAGAAAAAGACAACCCCTCGTAGCGTTAAGAAAAATAGTTCAATTTCTGAAACGAAATCTAATGGCACAGCTGCATACAAAAGTCCGCCTACAAGACAAGCCAGATCCACTACAAAACATAATGATAACATGAGAAATGGGGCTGAAAATGTTAGGAGACAATCACCTTTGCGGAAAACCCCCTACACTAATAAAAATGGCCCTAAAACTCCTAGTAGTAAAGACTATAATGATGAATCTATTAACCAATTTGGACTAAGACATAGAAGTAAGTATACATTATTTTATCTTGCACACAGCAGGGTAGTCAGAAGGAGCCTAGTGTTAAGACACTCCGTTCCCCACTTTCTGTCAAATTCTGGAGGCATTACATGTTGAGCGGCAGAACTCAATGCGCATATCCTCGACACCAGAGCAAAGAAAAGGAAATATAAATTTAAGTAAATATTTCATCTCCTCGAGTGGGGATCGAACCCACCACCAGTCTGTTTTACATATATATGTTTTGTTCTATCTCGTACATATGTTTAATTAAAATAATATATATTTTTTTAGGATATAGTTTGCCATCTGACTTGGAATTTATAAATACTGAAAAACTAACATATAATATGCAAAATCTAGAAGTTGAAAATGCTATGTTGAAAAATGAACTTAATGTTGTAAACAGAGAAGTTTCAGAGTTGCTAGATAGATTACGTAAAACTGAAGATGGTGAGTATTTATGTATATATTTTAATTGTTAAAGTAATATAGACTATTACTACTAGCATTTACATGAAAATTGTACTGAATATACTCATATGTATATTTGTATTGTAAACTAAACCTATTATTTCATATTCTAAATAAGAATATTGTTGATACCTGAATAGAAAATAATTTTGCTTATTTGTTTTATTTCTTTATATCAGGGGTTCCCAACCTTTTCTTGGTCAAGGACCACTTTTATATCATTCTTGGTAGCAGGGCCCACTATGCATGTAGGTATGTAGGTATAGTAAAAAATAACTAATAATTACCATCCTCTGTCAAAAAATTAAAATCGTTCGCGGACCATTTTTAGGCTTCTGCGGACCACTGGTGGTCCGCGGACCACTGGTTGGGAACCACTGCTTTATATAGTTGATAATGTTTTAGTTCTTAAAATATATAATTTATATACTGTAGCTAAATGTGAGCTGCAATATTTAATATATTGTTTGCTGTAATACTCAATAAAAATATACAGGAAAAATTTAATGTATTTTACTCTTCAAATAAATATATTTTGCAATTTCACACTGTTTAAATTATAAAGTGACTCTCAATAATATAATAATAACACAGTTATTTAAAATTATTTTCAGAACTCAAGACTACTAAAATTAAACTAGAAAGCAGTGAAAAATTGAATGATTTGTTAAATGAAGAAAAAAAATCCTTAGCAACACAATTGCAGTCAAAAATCAGCGTAACGGATGTGGACAGTGTTGAGATTAATAAATATAAAGCACAAAATAATGAACTAGAGTCCACACTTTCAATACTTAATGTTACAAATAAGAAGTTGGAAGAGAGGTAAGCTTTTTAAGGGGATACAATTCTGTGTGTGTAAATGTGGCTTGGTTTTACGGGTTTGATTCCTACTTGAGGAAATTAGATATTAATATTTTTACTACTTTGCTCTGGTTACTGAGACAAAAAGCGCAGCTTTGAGTTCTGCCATGCAATGCCACAGAAGTCCGCAGAAAGTGGGGAACAGAAGTGTTTTAATGCAAACTGAGTTTCTTAATACTAGGTTCCCAGGTTCCCTCTGCAATGTAAGGAAAAAAAAATTTAAGCATTCAAACAGTTTATTAACATTCAACAGTTTCTGACATTTCAATTAAATAAAAATGATTCCAGAGTAAAACAATTAACAGAGGAATTGAGCTTTAAAAATACTGTACATATAAAATTAGAGAATGAATTGCGACACGCACAAACGACTATAAACGAACAGCAGATAAACTTAGAAAAAACAGTAGCCGAGTGCCATAGATTGGAAAAAGACTGGGAAGGATATAAATTAAGAGTGAAGAGTATGCTATTTGCCAAAGACAATCAAATACAATTGATGAGGGAAGGCGCTGATATACCTGAGGACAATAAGTTGCTTTTGGAGCAAATTGAAAGTTTAAAGTAAGTATTTTCTTTTTTAAAAAAATTTTAAAGTGTTATTCTACACTTAGGAAAGAAAAATACTTATTTAGAAAACGTATAAAAATTTGAACGTAGCGGGACTCGAACCCGCGCCTCCTGGAAACCAACCAGGAAGTATTTTCTTTTATTATTATTTTTTCTTTTAGCGCTGTATTCTGCATATAACATTGAAGGAATAGGGGTCATAGTATTACTAAGCTCTATTCTGTTCTGTTCATGAACCACATATCTTTCGTAAACGTTTTCATTTTCCTAAGAGTTGTGTATGACACAACATATGCCCAAAATAACACTAACCACACGTACAGTGGGTTTAACCGAAAGTACATATTTATATGATGTAATTTAGCCTATAGCTTTCCTCAATAAATGGATTATTCGACATAATTTTTTTTTTTAATTTTAATAAATTAAATATATTCAATATCATTGTTTTATTATGTATGTTATGTATTCAAAGTTGAAATTATATCAAAATAATAGAAATAAAATGTGTATTTATATAAAGGGATGAAAAAGAGAGTCTATCTAATGCCGTAACCCAAATACAAAATGAATATGAAGAAATGAAACGTAACATAACACAGTTGGAACAGCAACACGTTGCGTCAGAACGTGTGGTCACAGCTTTAAGAGATACATTGAAGGAAGAAAGACTTGCAAGAAATAGGGCTGAGGGAAGTTGTGCTCTTTTGAGAAAGGTATTATTTTATTTAAATTATTTTAGCATAACAGTATATCTTAACTAAGAATTTAGACACTAGTACCCACGCGGAGCTCAACGCAGTGCTTTCTATAAGACAAATCAGTGTGAGGAATTTAATAAAATAATTCATTCCCCCAAGTGAAATTGGAACTCTCAACAGTCGCTTTTACAGCCAAACGCTGTGCTACTGCGGCACGACGGTCTCAAAAAATTATTCCAAGCTTATTTTATATGTTTTCATCGTATTTTTTAGGAAATACAAACTTTACAATTAGATACGCACCAAACAATAATGAATCTACGAACGTCTTTACAACACAAAGAGGATGAACTAAACAGTTTAAGAGACACCACGTCTAGTGCACACACAGGCGCTCTAAATGTCGCCGATTATGAAATAAAGGATGTTGATAATGAAAAAATCGATTATCTCACGCAAATGCTGATGCAGAAACAGGGAAAGATAGATAATTTATTGGCCGATAACAATATTTTGAGGATACAGTTAGATAAATTGCAGGTGATTTTATTTTATTGGTTTATATAAAAATCAGCTTCACGCTGTATCCCGCACACAGCAGGGTAGGCAGAAGGAACCTAGTGTTAAGACAATCCGTTCCCCACTTTCTGCAGAATTCCGGAGGCATTGCGTGTTGAGTGGCAGAACTCAACGCCGCGCTTGTCCTCGATACCAGAGCGAAGAAATGGAACTATAAATTTAAGTAAATATTTTATCTCCTCGAGTGGGGATCGAACCCACAACCAGTTGATTCTACAGTCACACTCTGTGCCCCTGCGTCACGACTGGCCATTTATATAATATTTATTCAAATTTCAGTCCAAACACAGATCAGAAATAGCATCGCTCCAATCAAAGTTCAATCACAGTATAGTCCATTTACAAGATGATAATCGAAGGACAGGAAGAGGCTATACATCATCCCCATTTTCAGCTTTGTCACTACGAATTGGTGTTATTATAAAAAGGTTCCCTATATTTCGGATACTTATTTTGGCTTATATGGTAAGATTTATTGATTTTTTTTTATTTGTAAACATAATTATTTCAACAGAGACCTTAGGACTTTTAGGGCTACTAAAAAAAAATAATTAATTTATTAGTACAATCAATCTGGGTAATTTTGATTCTTCGGGTAACATTGACAGTGGGAACTCGAACTAGTTTCGATATTTTTTATATATGATTTCTATATTTTTGACAATTTTTATTTAATATGTTTATTTTAATTAATAAATGTTAATTTTAAAAACGAACAAACGAACGAACGAACAAACGAACAACAAACTTAAGCTTATCTAAGCCATACAAAACATAACTTAATGTTTAACTTAAAAAAATGTTTTGATAAGCAGTGTCTTCCTCTAAATTCTTAACAGCAGACTAGTAGAAAATCTATAGTTACTAGTATATCATTTGAGATAGAAAGTTGTTTAGTGACAAATCACTCTGGTCTGCATCTTTTGTTTATATTCTATATACTATAAATTGTGCCGACGGAGGCATATAAAAATTGGCATAGCTATAGTAATTAATATATAGAGAAGTGCAAACAGAGTGCATAATGCTAATATATTTGTTCTCTAGTTGTAACAAGTTTATCGGCGGCGTAGAGTGTTAACCTGGGAAATCGTTCTTTCGTTTTTTGTTATGTATATTTTTATAGAGAATACAAAAAAAATCGAAATTATAATTTTTTTGTTAATACATGTATAGTCATAGTTTTTTCAAAACGTTTTTTTTGTCTCTCCTTATAATTTTCTTCGCAAGCTTACACTCTAAGCCGTCGTTATGTCAGTCCTTTATTGGAAAGTTTTCTTATTTCTACAGATTGGTCTACATTTTTGGGTACTCACAGTACTATTCACAAGCACACCCGAAGATTATATACCGAGGCCGAGGAAAATATAGAAAAAAATGAAAAAAAAAACAAAATTTAACACACAGTACCTAAATAAAATGTTATAATAAATTAAACATCACAGTTTTAATATGTATAGTGTTATTGTATTGCAATTTTAAATATTTATATATATCTTCATAATAAAAGCAATAACTTTAAGTAACGTTACTAAAATTATTGTAATATTCTGGCCATCTTTACAGCTTTATCAATTTTTTTTTTGTTAGACCTATGTTTATTTTTCGAATAAGGATAATTATATATTATGATTTAACAGAAATTTTACAGATATTTGTTATTTTCTTACTCACTTCTATATTTTATAGTGTTTCATTTTGTATAGTATAATATCATGGGCATGGGCATTTGAATATTAAAGCAATTCATTAAATTGGTAAACTACCAAAATACTATAGTTAATACTGCATTTAAACAGACAGACATACAAAAAAAAACATTGTTCTGGGCTTTTACTTTGATAAAAGCACACCTTACCGTAAATATACATTATGAGATTTTTTTGGTATATATTATGAAAACATTTTGGTTAAAACCATTACAATTAAAATTATCGTTTATTATTTATTTATTTAAAAAATATAATATTTTTATTTATATTCATATCTTATCATTCTTTGACGTAAAGTGGTTTTTCATTTTATTTTTAACCCTATATTGGGTTAAACCAATATATAAAATTAATTGTATCAATGAACTTATGTTATACTTTTTTTAATCTGTTATTTTATTATATGTAAAATACTATTTTCTTCAATTCATTTGTAATAGTATAGTGATATAGTACTTTAAGGCGTATTATGAAAATATTCAAAAGGGCTCAAAAATGTATATTTTTTTACATTCCAAAAGTATTTTTTGACAATTATTAACTTTTATTTAGTGTATTTACATTCTAAACTCCGTTTGTGTTAACGTATAAAATAGTTGTTACCTGAAGGTAACAACTATTTGATACGTTAACACAAAAAAAAAACATATTATTTACGTTTATTAAAAATATTGACAAAACCAAAAATCGAATTGGTAAATATAAATTACACATTTTAAATAAACGATAAATATAAATAATATTTCCCTACATAAATGACGTCAATATCATCAATCAAAATTTCAAAGTGCAGCTTGATAAATAAAAATTCTTACGTCTGATAGCCCCACTTGGGAGAATACCAATCTAGGTGCTTCCCCAACGTTAAAATACTTTTATTATAATAAAGGAAAACTTTAAATTTTCAAAAATAAATGAAGATACACAAATATATAAAAAACTGTTTAAATAAGATGTGACGCAGTGGCACAAGCGTGTGACTAAACGCGACTGGTTTTGACTTCGATTTTCACTCGAGTAATTTAATATTTTATCTATTTTATTTATTTTTATTTTATTTAGTTCTGCTACTCAACATGTAATGCTGCCAGAGTTCGATGCAAAGTTGAGAAATGGAAGTGTCTTAATGGGAACAGAGTGTCTTAACATTATTTTCCCTCTGTCTACCCTGCCTGCCTTATAGCGTAAACCTAATAACATTTAAAAATATAAAAAAATACTTTTTCTACGGCGGGAAAAGGGTCCAGGCCGTCGTGGATAGGGCTCCAGATTGGGGAAGCACCCTTATAAAACGCACCGTCTCAAACTATACTTCCTTCTACATCTAGTTTTTGATCCAACAGCTAAACGATAACTTTTTAAGATGTTGGCGAGGCTTTGTGCTAATAAACCATTAACTAAAATCATTATCGATTATATAATTGGACAATAATATAATAAACCTATTCTTCACCTCGTCCATCTGTATATAAATTAACTATAAATATAATTTTATAAACAATTTCTGATTAAAAATTATATTTTCCACATAAATATATTCCTATATTGTATATATTATAATAACATATTTTTTAAATATATTTTAGGTCAACGCACTTATCTTTGTTTTTTCCGTGAATCTCTCATATAATTTATATTTCATTCACACTTGCCAGTTATATTTTTTATTAAATATTATAATAAAGTATGGAAAAAATTATGTTATTTTATTATAAATATGAATAAAATTTATGAAGCATTCCGTTTTTTTATTTACTTTCCTTAAAAGTGAAATTATTAATCTCAAAAAAAGATATTGCAAGGTTCAATATATTATTATAAGTTTGTCTCATCTGTTTTAGGCATAGGTAATATAAAGTAAAAGCAAAAATATCAGCTTTACACTGTATCCCGCACACAGCAGGATAGGCTGAGGGTACCAAGTGTTAAGATACTCTGATCCCCATCTCTGAGGATCCCCGAGGAACGCAACGCCGCCCTTAAGTAAAGCAAAAACATCGTGAAAAAAAATATTTATTTTCACGCCTTTCTCGAATTTTACAGAAGGAAGAATTCCTTTGTATAATTTTAAATTACCTGCCAGGTAGAAGACCCGACCAAGTAAAATAAAAGATTTTCAATATATATTTTTCTCTCGCTAGCTTACGACTAACACGTCCAGCAGAAGCCATTTTCTCTGATAGTATAAAACAATCCTTGTTTCCTAATGTCATTTTAAAGTGACGTAGGATTTGGCATATTTATTTTTTAACTTAGATACTTATTCTTAGTATATGCCGACAGGAAATTTATTTTATATATTATTCATTTAATAGGAAGTATAATAAAGAAGTTGAAGGTGAATCTTCAGATATTTCCATTTACGTTTTCTTTGAGCGTGTAAATTCCATATATGTGATTAACAAGAAATGAAGTATGGGCCAATGATTCATTAAATATAACTTTGTTTCAGATAAAAATAGGTTACATATGTATTTATAAATAGTGGCCGTAGTGGTGCAAGGACAGAAAGATGTGACTGTTATGCGAAGGTAGTAAGTTCGATCCCCATTCGGGGAAATGAAATGTTATTTATTAATATTTTCATTTCTTTGCTCTGGCACCAAGACAAAAGACCGGTGTTGAGTTCCGCCATTAATTTGGAGTTTCTTTACACTAGGTTCCCTCTGCCTCCCTTGCTATTTGCGGGATACAGCGTGAAGTTGATTATAAATATCCTTTACAGTTAATTTATCTTCCAAACAGACATTATATTGTTATGGAGCGAACTCGTATTCTCATATTAGTGACTAACCCAGCAAGAAGAAAATATAATATTTAAATTTAAACATTCGCCGTTTTACGTGCGTAGTACGCGTGATTCACGATAAAAACGTGTCTACTGCTCCATAATGGTGTTTTTTAAATATTATTTTGTCGTTTTTACGTTATTTTATTAATAGGCTGAATAGTCTGCCATCTTTGTTTTTGAAAGTATATAGTTGGTATATTATTATAATAAAAATATTTATATTTTATATTCTTAAATAAAAATATTTTTTTATATAGAAACTTTTAAAGTTAAAGTCCATCAATTAAAAAAAAATGATAGTAGCTTATGAGCTACAATCTAAATTGCATAGACTTATACATACATTTTTAACTCAAGCATACCTACTTACCCTTTTAAGTAACATGCTTTTAGGTAACATGATGACTTTATATAAGTAAGTAGTTTAATAAATTATAGGTTTTTTCGAAGGTGTTATTACACATTGTGAATCAAAATGTTAAAATTCAAGTAGTAGTCATTCTTTTTAAAATAAAAAAAAAAACAATTGTTAATGATCGAATTGAGTAAATGAAGTACGTACCATACTGTTACTAGGCACTGGGTATGGTTGTAAATTATTTCTTTATAAATATGCAATGACGTGCAATATGTGGGCGTCGTGGCGCAGTGGCACAAGCACAGTCACACTGTAAACGCGACACTTGTGTGTTCGATCCCGACTCGGGGAAATTAATTATTATTTATTAATAGTTTTATTTCTTATCTTAATGGTAATAAGGCCAAGGTACCACGATGAGTTTCGCCACTTAAAACGCAACGCCTCCAGAAATCGTTGGAATGTGAGGAACGGAAGTGGGAATGGAACTTAAATGTTTTAAAACTAGGTTCCTAGGTTCCCTCTACAACTCTGTGTGTTCCGCACACAGAAAAAAATATTCAATGATACCTAGGAATCTCTCCTATTAAAATATGCTAGACAATAAAAAAGGGAAAATTTTAAATTTCTTAAGATTTGAGTTTTTATGGTGCTAAAAATGTCTGTCGACTTCACGGTTTCTCCGTAATGATGATGAAACAACTGCAGTTGTAGGAAGTACGCGAAAACGTCATCAAGAGTCGTCTGAAGAGTATACAAACAATGACGTTATACCAGCCGTATAGTCGTAATCTTATGATATACTAGCAACCCGCACGCGGCTTCGCCCGCTGGAGGTTATTTTTATATTATAGCCAAATTATGCCAAATCTTTAGTAAAAATTTAGCCTATGTGTTATTTTGATGTATTATATAAGCTATATTATTGTAAAGTTTCATCTAAATCCATTTTATTTTCCCATCCTCACAAATATTCACATTTATAATATGAGATATATGATATGTCGTGGCGCAGAGGCACAAAGTGTGACTGTAAAATCGACTGGTTGTGGGTTCGATCCAAACTCGAGGAAATGAAATATTTATTTACATTTATATTTTCATTTCTTCGCTCTGGTGTCGAGGCCAAGCGCGGCGTTGAGTTCCGCTACTCAATACGCAATGCCTCCAAAACTCGGTGGAATGTGGGGAACCGAGTGTCTTGACAATAGGTTCCCTCTGGCTACCCTGCTGTGTGCATTCCCGCATAGCGTGAAGCTGATTTATTTTATTTTATTTTATATTATTACTAGAATTAGATTAGTATTAATTATCGTAGCGTGTAGACTTTGTGTTTTTTTTCTATATTTTTTTGTTGAAATTCTACATTTTTTTCTATTGATTTATTACTCCTTTAATCTCTCAATATTTCGTGGAATAGATGGCTTATTAGTTATCACTGAAATCATATTAACATTAACAACATTATTATTCCTTGTAGTCGTAGGTATAAATACCTATACCTATACCTACCCATTTTTTTATAATTATTGAGCCATTACATATACCTACCCATTTTTTGGAAATTAAAAGTATTTAAATTGAGACTTTACACTAAAAATAAAAACGCTGTTCTTATTACTAACAGAATGAAGGTGAATGAATTTAAAATAGGTTTTTTTATTAAACACAACTTGTGGTTACTAGTACCTAGCTTACGTCGTGCGTCGTGTAGGTACCTGGTTTTTCCGTCGCTGATTACAAAAAATATCGTATGGCATACTGTCAGCAATGTCTGCTTGCAGCCTATAAATAGCTCTGGCCCTCTTGAAAGTATTGAATAATAGTAGAGATTATTTATGTTTTTAGTTTGAAAGTAAAATAAAAAAAACATTTTATGCGTTATTTACTCGAAAAAAATTAAATCAATTTCACGCTGTATCCCGCACACAGCAGGATAGAATCTAGTATTAACACTCCGTTTTCCACTTTCCGCCGAATTCTGGAAGTATTGCATGCTGAGTGGGGAAACCGAACGCCGCACTTTGCCTTGACACCAAAGCGAAGAAATGTAAATATTAATGCAAATAAATATTTCATTTCCTCGAACCCACAACCAGTCCCATTTACAGTTCCATTTTGTGCCCTTGCGCCACGACTGGCCTCACTTACTTATTGAAGAAATATAATGATATTGTTTAATAGCTTCATTCTATTTCCCGCATATAGAGCAGGGAAGGCAGGTGGAACCTAGTGTCAAGGCACCCTGTTTCTAATTTTCCACAAAATTTTCGAGATATTGCGATGTTAGTAGCGGAACTCAACACTGCTTACTTTGTCTTGCTAGCAAAACGAGAAAATGAAAGTAACTCATTCCGCCAAACGAGAATATTTCGTAGGATATGCAGAGTCAGCCGTAGCGTTTGGCGCTCCCATCTATTTGGGTACTCCGCTAGGAATACAGCGTGAAATTATGTGAATATTTTATTTTTGGTTTATGTATATGTATACATAAATATGTTAAAAGTTAAAGTTCCATATGATTAAAATTAAAAGTATAATTTATATACTCAAGATTATACACACGAGCGTAGGCACATGGGCTGTCCGGATGGTATTGGGGAAAACCAACGATATATGATTGAGATTAGACTTTTTAGGCTTAACTTCTAATTATTACAACTATTCTTGAAATATATTACTATAATGTATTTTTTTATCATTCATCAATTAGTTTTAAAATTTAAAACTACCCTTCAAAAATACCGATAAAGCTAAGTTGATGGAACTCAACGTTACATTTCCTCCTACTTTCTAACGTAAAAGTAAAAAAAAAATTAAATCTACAACCGTTGCTTACAGTCAAATATGTCAGCGGCATACGTGCCATTAATACCTATGTTAAAGAAGTTAGAAAATATTATACATATTTTCTTAACTTTCACAGCTTTCGCAGCTTACATAAAATTTATAAAATTGAAATTGTTATTTTTTTTTATTATTATTTAGTTGTCTCCTATGCATATCGACTGAGAGCCTTACAAAGCACCTAGATGACGATTGAAATAATCAGCTTCACGCTGTGTCCCGCATACAGCAGGAAGGGCAGAGGAAACCTAGTGTTAATACACTCCATTCCCGTCTTTCCGCTGAATTCTGGAGGCATTGCGTGCTAAGTAGCGTGGAACTCAACGCTGCGCTATGCCTCGACACCAGAGCGAAGAAATAGAAATATAAATTTAAATAAATATCCTAATCCTAAAATTCCTCGAGTGGGGGTCGAACCCATAACTGTGCGCTGCGACTGACGAACGATTGAAATATTTAAACATATTGAGATATGTATATTTTATGAGCTTATCACACAGTAGTAGTAGTAGTAGTAGGGTAGGCAGAAGCATTCTAATATTAAGACACTCCGCTTTCCACTTTCCACCGAATTCTAGAAGCATTGCGTGAACTCCACGACGCGCTTTGAGCGGAGAAATGATCATCTCTATATATAATAAGACAGTAAAAATATTTTGTCTGTACATTTAGTAATTTTGACTGAAATGGATAGAGGGACACTTAAAAAGACTAATAGAAAGCAAAAAGATTTTTTTTTAATTTCTTGTCTGTCTGTCTGTCTGTCTGTCTGTCTGTCTGTCTGTCTGTCTGTCTGTCTGTCTGTCTGTCTGTCTGTCTGTCTGTCTGTCTGTCTGTCTGTCTGTCTGTCTGTCGACATATTGTTGTCCGCATTTTTCTCTGAAACTACTGAACCGATTTACTTGAAAATTTCACCAATTGCTTTGTTTTAACTCAATTTAGGTGCTAAAGTTTGGTTCATCAAAATCGGTTCATTAAAAAAAAAGTTATCGTCATTTGAATGAACTCAAGGCATTAGCTTGCCAGCGAATGTTATATAGAAATCGCGCTGGTATGACCCTGGCTAAAGAATGACATTCGAAACGTCTTGATTATATGACTGTTGATAAAAATATATATTTTTGAAGCACTATTATACAATATTTTATACAATAAAGTAAACAAGGCCAGTCGTGGCGCAGCGGCAAGAAGTGTGACTGTAAAACCAACTGGTTGTGGGTTCGATCCCCACTCGAGGAGATGAAATATTAACTTAAATTTATATTTCCATTTCTTCGTTCTGGTGGCGAGGTTAAGCGCGGCGTTGAGTTCTGCCACTCAACAAGCAATGCCTCCAGAATTCGGCAGAAAGTGGGGAACGGAGTGTCTTAACACTAGGTTCCCTCTGCCTACCCTGCTAAATATATATATATATATATATATATATATATATATATATATATATATATATATATGTATATATATAATAAATAATTAGCTTTATGTATATTTTATGAATATCAAATATCGACATTGGTCATATTTTTTAGTTCGAAACAATCAAAAATTCTTACAGAAGTTACGATGATGTCGTAAAAAAATCATAATAGAATATTACAGATTAAAGTAACAAAAAATCATATTAGAAGTCATTATAATTGTCTTTATATTATATATGTTGTTGTATGTTGTCTTTATATTTGTTTGTCATTCTATTATAGGGTGTGAGGCCAGTCGTGGCGCAGCGGCACGAGGTGTGACTGCAAAACCGACTGGTTGTGGGTTCGATCCCCACTCGAGGAGATGAAATATTTACTTAAATTTATATTTCCATTTCTTCGCTCTGATGTCGAGGTTAAGCGCGGCGTTGAGTTCTGCCACTCAACACGCAATGCCTCCAGAATTCGGCAGAAAGTGGGGAACGGAGTGTCTTAACACTAGGTTCCCTCTGCCTACCCTGCTGTGTGCAGGATACAGCGTGAAGCTGATTTATTTATTTATTTTATTTTATTATAGTTGTCAATCAATTCTGCTTAAATCAATAATCATGTATTTTAAGCGGGCGAAGCCGTGGGCGGGCTGCTTGTATTGAATATTTAATTTCCTCCAGTGGATATCGAACCCACGTCCTGTTACGTTTACAGTCAACCACTTGTGTCCCCGCGCCACGACTGGCGTCACCGACTAAGATATTTTAAATAAAAAAAATACCCATAACGATATAAACAATATGAAATATTTATAAAAAGCACGCTATCGTCATTGAACCGGTTGTGAGGGCCTTCCTAGCGAATATCATCAGTTGTGATTTACACTTAGAGTAACCGACACGTATTCTGTTTTAATAATGTGAATAAAGTTAATAATAAGTAATATAAATACTATTTGTTTGTGTGTCAATTATATATATATAATTTCGTAAATTTGAAACAAATATACCAAATCCGGCTTTGAAACTTGATCATTGAATCCTCGTTTTTATCAAAACCATATATTTTTCCTTGTTCACAAACAAGTGCGATGATGGAGTTTTTTCTTGTGATTTTTTTCGGTAAGTTTATTATAAAGGCTTATCATTATTGGTCAGTTTTGGGATGTGGTTTCTTTAATAATTTCTATTTGACATAGCCAATAGCAAGTGTTGTATGTGCTTGTTTTCTATAAAATTTGAGCTTAAATTCATTTATTATATAAATATTGAATCTGTTCTGGAGGCATTGCGTGTTGAGTGGCGGAACTCAACGCCGCGCTTTGCCTCGACACCAGAGCGAAGAAATGAAAATATAAATGTAAATAAATATTTCATCTCCTCGAGTGGGGATCGAACCCACAACCAGTCGATTTTACAGTCACACGTTGTGCCTCTGCGCCACGACTGGCCTCAATAATTATAAAAAAAATATTGTATAATTATTGTTAAACTTTATGAAGAGGAAAAGATAGTAGTTACTTGGAAGTCGTGGGTATGACTAAAGACTGACCCGTGAATTCCCGGGTTAACTCAAATATACGGGTAGTACCATCATGTACTATAAACAAAACAATACTAAACTGTGACGTAATCCAGAAATATAACAGACGTTCAACATACCTATTTCAAATACCTAAGTTGTTTTTACAATTGCTCGCAAAACGTGTTAAATGTAAAGCTATTTTAAAAATAGTATATATCGACGATCCCTATGTAAAATATCGAAAGTGAAAAATTTAAAATATGTTTTATTGCTGTATTTCTAGGGTAGTTGCGCATCGCATACACGTGTAATAAAGGAATTAATAAAATTTTTTATTAAAAAAAATAAATTAAATCAGCTTCACGCTATATCCCGCACACAGCAGGGTAGGTAGAGGGAACTTAGTGTTAAGGCACCCGTTCCCCACTTTCTATCGAATTCTGGAGGCATTGCGAATTGAGTGGCAGAACTCAACGCCGCGCTTAACCTCTACACCAGAGCGAAGAAACGGAAATATAAATTTAAGTAAATATTTCATCTCCTCGAGTGGGGATCGAACCCACAACCAGTCGGTTTTACAGTCACACTTCGTGCCGCTGAGCCACGACTGGCCTCGTATTATTAAAGTTTCGAGAAAATAAAAACCATTTAAACTACAGTTCTTAGTAGTTTAAAAGAGCGAGTAAAATATTTAAAGCGATTTTTTGCTTTCGACGCTTTACCTACGGGCCGTCGGTATATTTATTTAAAAAAATATGAGTTTGTTTAAAAATAAATAGTAGTGTACAGGAGATAAGTTGTAATGTTTTTGTAGGATTAACAATTATGTTTACTTAAGTCCCAATTATAATAATCAATTCTTTTGAGGTTATTGTTGTAATTAAAATGCGAACTTTTATTTCTTTATATTAATTTATTTCGAGAAATTTATTTATTTAAAAATCGTTTAAAAATTTAAACGTAACGAGATTTGAACCCACGCCTCTAGAAATCGTTTAAGAGCGATAACCACTAATCCATACGCTTAAATAATGTCGTTTGTTTATGTAAAAATATATTTGTTTAATATGTAATCAATTTAATCGCTGTAAGTATGTATAAGCTATATGACTTCTGGAAGTTACATTTCATCTATTGTAACCGAAGAATTAAACACTGATTTAATTATTATTAATTGAGAAGACTAATTCGAAAAATCCATATGTTTATAGCAGAAAACTCTCTCTCTCTCTCTTTCAAATTCAATAAAATTGTTATTGAAATAATAAATATCAATCAAGTCTATTTCCACACCTAATTTAGTTAAAGTAATCACACACAAGATATATGTTTATTATTGACATTAATTTTAACCGACTTCTGCAAAAGAAGGAGGTTATCAATTTGACAGTGTTTTTTAAATTTTTGTTACCTTACAACTTTCGACTGGGTGAACCGATTTTGATAAGTCTCTTTTTATATGAAAGCTGGTGCTTCCCGTGTGGTGCCATAATTCAGAAGAGAAAACAACATAAGTCTTAAATTTGCAAGTATTTTCGCGACAAATGGACGAATAAATCCATATCACGATTATTCTTTTTTTTTTTTTTTTTTTTTTTTTTTTAGCTTCACGCTGAATCCCGCACACAGCAGGGTAGGCAGAGGGAACCTAGTGTTAAGACACTCCGTTCCCCACTTTCTGCCGGATTCTGGAGGCATTGCGTGTTGAGTGGCAGAACTCAACGCCGCGCTTAACCTCGACACCAGAGCGAAGAAATGGAAATATAAATTTAAGTAAATATTTCATCTCCTCGAGTGGGGATCGAACCCACAACCAGTCGATTTTGCAGTCACACCTCGTGCCGCTGCGCCACGACCGGCCTCAAATCTCCACTCTTTTTTTTAATGGAAAGAATATAGATCAAGGGTAGTTTGATTACAGAATCCGGTCCAAGTCGATTTTTTTTGTTAAATATTATGTTATTATATGTTATTATATACACCACTACGGTTTCCTCAATTTGCCCGAATATGACTGTGTGCCGTGTGAAGGAACACAACGCTACGCCTTATCTTAATAGGGCAGGGAAATTTATATACTCGTATGTAGGTAACTATTTCCCCGATTAGGGGAATTTATAATCATCACATTTCCAGTGAAATGCTCTCCATTTGCGCCACGATGGTCCATAATTAATAGCCAGTAGGCCAGTAGGCCAGTCGTGGCGTAAGGTTGTGACTGTAAACGTGTCGGGTTGTATGTTGATTCCCACTCGGGTAAATTAAATATTTAATTATCATTTCTTCGCTTTATAAAAACCTGAACTATGTATTTGATCATGTCATGATGTTTAGCAAAGTTGTTACGCATGAGCCCATAAAGATTTCTGAGTTGGTACGGCCATTTCGAAAATGAACAAAATCAATATAATGATTTAAAATTAATTTGAATTCAATTTGAATGTTTTTCCTTCAAATTTATTTTAGTTGATAGCGTAGCAACATGTAGGTTACAGCTAGTTTTTTTATTTTTAGATGTAGTTGATTTCATTTCTTTAACTGACAAAATTAATATTAACGAAACTTATTTAGCCGAACGTTTTAATTATTATAGACATTTAATTTAAATCTGTCATCGAGCTTAATCAATTAAATACCAGTTGTAAATTGTAATTGGTAGAAAATTTAATTTTATTATAATAGCCATTTACATTGGTGATATCGTTGGGTCGTTTTAAAGGTCATCATTATCGCCTATGAAATAGATACATACTATATAAGTTTATCTACGTAATGAATTAACAAAATTCCCTTGATAGAGAATACGGCTTACCATAAAATATTTTTGAAAATATTTATATAAAAAAATTATATCTTCTCCTAAAGTAGTACTGTTTTGACTAACTGTATAGTTATTGCCTCTTGCGCGTAGTGCTTGGCGTAGGTACTGCTTACATGTTATAAATCTCAACGATTTAACTGAATGAAAAAAAAAAGCCGGTTGAGGCCGGTCGTGGCTCAGAGGCACAAAGTGTGACTGTAAAATCGACTGGTTGTGGGTTCGATCCCCACTCGAGGAAGTGAAATATTTATTTACATTTATATTTCCATTTCTTCGCTCTGGTGTCGAGGCTAAGGTGTGCGGGATACAGCGTGAAGCTGATATAATAATATAATAAAAAAAATGCGCTAAGCATTTTTTAGAAAAAAATGCTTAGTGCATTTTTTATCAGTAGATTGATGATGATTGATTCTCGCATAGACGCCATTTACATTTATGTATGTAATTGTATAGATGATCTCTTAGGTTTAAATCAAATGGTTCAGATCTTGACCGTTTTGTTGCTCCTCACCTCGTGACTGTGTTATGACTGTGATAAATATTATGGTTTTGCTAAAGATCGCTCAACTACAGACGTTGGTATAGATTGTATGAGAGTACATGTGAGGCTTGGCAGGGTTACAGGATGCTCTAGGCATGTTCTGAAACTTCTCCAAGGCGTTTAATTGCGTTATAGTTGAGTCCACTCAATCTTCTGATCTCTTATTTAGCTAACAGGGTTCAAAGAGTTGATGTAAATGGCGAGAAATCTCCTGGTCATTAATAAGCATGGGGGTCCCACATATATATAAATGATTTACTATATCTACTTGAAAAGAATCATAAAATTATTAGTATTGTTTGCTGATGATACTTCATTGATTTTTCAAATTAAAACATGACAAAATGTGTATAACGAATTAATCAATGCTCTCTGGAAAATAGTACATTGGTTTATTGCTAATAACTTATTATTGAAAAAAAAATCAGCTTCACGCTGTATCCCGCTCACAGTAGGGTAGGCAGAGGGAACTCTAGTGTTACGCAATGCCTCCAGAATTCGGCGGAAAGTGGGGACCGGAGTGTCTTAACTTACTATTAAATACTAAAAAAAACTATTTGATTCGAAAATACAGTGGTGGCCTCATATTGATTGATTGGTGAATAGACTAAGTTCAGCAGAAACGTCTGGTCTTGTTTACTTTAGCTATTTCATAGTATTAATTCCTATGGTATTTTACTTTGGAGTAATGCAGCCAGTATTAAATTAATCTTTGTTTTGCAGAAGTGAGCTATTCGTGCAAAATATCTTATCTAGATCTTTTGATCTTAGGGCAATAATTTGAAAAAATAATAATATATTGACATATCCACACATTTTTAAAATAGTATGAATGTTAAGAAAAATATGATTGATTTTACCAAAATCGATGATGTACACAATACTGAAACTAGATATAAATAGGCTTAAAATAAGGGCGTTGTAAGTCGATTGCATAGAGTTCGTAGTTATGTTATGGCACAGTGTGTGTATATTTATAATAGGATATAAGGAAACGTCAGAGAATGTTTTATATCACAATTTAAAAAAAATGTGTACAAAATGTGACGTTTGTGTGTTCAAGGCTATTAGCAAATCAATGATTTTATAAATGATAATCAGCCTTGGGAATAAAATTCTCGCTCTAATCTGTTTCAAGGCATCAACGTCATTATGAATTAAGAGTAAATTTGGAAATAACGGATTTTCCAAAAGTCCTGATGAGTTCTTCTCCTCAGGTCTGCGACATTAAACTGGTGGTAAATTGTTTGGCATTAAAAAAATCAAGTATGTCATTAAATAAAATTATTTCACTTTTCACTCAGAAGGCTGAATATTAGCTAAAAGTGCCATTTCCGAATTTCTTAAAGCTCATTGGTCTATTATCAAAATTTTTTAGAATCAATTATTTATGCGATATTACGCCGTCCAGTAGCTAGAGACTAATGTTAATGTTAGGAAGTAGGAATCTTTAGGGATATTCTATTTAACTACCAATAGATCTCATAAAATTACAATAATATCTTACTTTTAATATTACAATATTTTTGTATAAATAAAAGGACCTACAACTTTATACTTACTCGAACCG
This sequence comes from Heliconius himera, assembly GCA_021202915.1. Lineage (NCBI taxonomy): Eukaryota > Metazoa > Arthropoda > Insecta > Lepidoptera > Nymphalidae > Heliconius > Heliconius himera. The sequence goes on from JAJHJA010000247.1 coordinate 234,809, forward strand.
GACCTATGTTAGACAATCACTGAATTTAAACTTATACCCCAATCATTAAACACATCATACAACAAGCACGAACACAGCCGGTTTGTTATCATTACGTACAAGCATAATCTCACACTCACGCCCTGCTTAGGTTTTCCCCTCAATTTAACAGTCCTGAGCGTATGTACCTACTATGACGTTGAATTCTTTTAGAAATATGAAGGAATTTCTCAATTACTTCTATTGTATTAAATTATACATCATGCTTAAAAATATTTAATATCAGTTTTTTTTACATAAATAATTGTATGCGACATATATCATAGAAATATTTGGAACAAACTCATAAACCTAGTTTCATGGATCTTACAAATTTTATGTTACATTTTCAGCTACATTAACGACATGCAGTCCCAACATAGCTATCACTCCGGAGCTTTTAGAAAGTGTGTTCGGAAGTCCAGATAAAGTGGCAAGTGACCCACCAAAAGTTGCTTTAGCTCAAGCTGTACCTGTTTCGCCTGCTCAAAGTGAATTAGGCATCAATGATGATGATACACAGTTTGTAACATCAATGGTCGACTATGACAAGTTCGACTGGACCCTCACGAAGGTAAATTACAGTATGATACCTATTATATAAAATTAAATTAAATTAGCTTCACGCTGTATCCCGCACACAGCAGGGTAGGCAGAGGGAACCTAGTGTTAAGACACTCCGTTCCCCACTTTCTGCCGAATTCTGGAGGCATTGCGTGGGTAAATTACAGTAAGATACCTATTGTATTTATTCCCGACTGCTAACTGCCAGGGTTATGTTTTTCGCTCGTATCTTGTATGTATGTATTATTCTTTATTACCTCATATCTCCAGCGACTGTTAATCCTAATAAACTATTGGACTTGTTTATTTTCTTTTTAGTTTTATGCAGTCGGGGTTTTTATTTTTACAAATATTTTTTTATTAAATAATTTAAATTTGTAATATGATTGAGACACAAAAGTTAAAATCAATTTAATATATTCAATGAAACCATTTTTTATGTAATATTGTTTAAGATGAAGAGACAAATTATGAGAAAATAGAACAATAGCTTACGTAAACGTTTGATATTCTAGTTATATCTAATAATTATGTCAACATATTTCAGCGTGTGGCGTCAGGTTCACAAGAAAATCTTTTAATTTCACCACTTGGATTAAAATTAGCATTGGCCATTCTAATGGAAGCTGCTACAGGTACTACTAAAACAGAACTTTCATCAGTATTGGGTTTGGACAGAGATAACAGTGTTGTAAGACAAAAGTTTGCAACCATTTTAGATTCGTTACATGTAAGTTTGATTTCTTAATCTTTTATATTTGCTATATTTTTTCTCGTCTTTATAGAATAATCACGTTTCACCTATGTGAATGGATAAAGCATGTTATTGGGTTCAGTGTTTCTAATCACATCTAAGTGTACGATGTTACCCCCAGTTGATGTACTGAGCAAAAACACATATTTTGAAGATATTTTTTTTTATTTACTATTTATCTAATTCATGAATTATTTTTCTAATATTTTAGACGAAATCTTCGCAATATATTTTGAATTTGGGCAGCAGGATATATGTTGGTGGGCACATCGTACCTCAACAACGCTTCGCTGCCATATCAGAGCAATTCTACAAGACTGAAATAAAATCTTTGGACTTTAGTGATCCTATAAGTGCTTCAAAGTGTATTAACCAATGGGTCGCTAATAACACTCAAGGAAGGATAACTAATTTAGTAGTAGCTGGTAAGTAATAATATTTCCCTCCTCGTTTCTTGCGCCGGTTCTTCTCAGGTCTGAGACATTAACTTTAGTGAACTGGTGGTAAATTATTTGACGTTCAAAAAATGAAGCATGTAACTTCTTATTTTGAATAAAATTATTTGAATTTGAATTTGAATTTTATGATAACAGCTTCACGCTGTATTTATTTCACCGAATTTTTTGAGGCATTGCGTGTTGATTGGTGAAATTCTATACCGCGCTTTTTTGCCTTGGCACCACAGCGAAGAAATGAAAATATTAATAAATAATAATTAATTCTAGAGTTGGAATCGAACTCACAACCGTCACGTGAGTGATATGTTTGAGCCCTTGCGCCACGACTGGCCTCAATTTTCTTCATTTGCTTGGTCAAAATTAAATTGTTAATAATTATTAATTCAAAATGTTTTCAGATGATGTCTCCGGTGTCTCCGGTCTAGTCCTGAACACAATATTTTTTAAAGGCACTTGGCGCCATCAATTTCCTACAAATGAAACCAAAAATGACGTTTTCTATATTACACCAACTTTAAAAAAAGAAATTCCTTTCATGAATGTCAGGAATAAATTTTACTACACTGAATCTGCTCGCTACAATGCTAAAATATTGAGAATGGCGTACGCAGTAAGTGTCAATAAACTGTATTTTATTATTATTATTTTTTTTAGCTTTACGCTGTGTCCCGCACAGAGCAGGGTAGGCAGAGGGAACCTAGTGTTAAGACACTCCGTTCCCCACTTTCCGCCAATTTCTGGAGGCAATGCGTGTTGAGTGGCGGAATCCAACGCCGCGCTTTCGACACCAGAGCGAAGAAATGAAAATATAAATATAAATAAATATTTCATCTCCTCGAGTGGGGATCGAACCCACAACCAGTCGATTGCGCCACGACTGGCCAAAAGGACTGTAATTTATAATTGAAATTTAAATACTATAAAATTGCATGTAGCAGGGTAGGCAGATGGGAGCCTAGTGTTAAGACACTCCGTTCCCCTCTTTGCGCCAAATTGAATTTGCAACTGAAATTTGAGTTTATGTAATGTATAACATCAAGACATGTAATTAATTTGAAGAAATCGTTTAGGCATCACTTAGCTTTAATTAAAACTAAACATTCACTCAATCTAAAGAAAATAAAAATTTCAAAATGTTGTAAAATAAAAATAATAAAATAGGTGTGTAGGGTAATTAGACATTACCACTAGTATCACTTTTAAATTTTTTTATAAAATATTTAAAAAAAAACATTTATTTTTATTGAGGTTATTATTATTGAGTTTTAAGCTTTTATACAGATATTTGCATGTTGTTTAAATTTAACATTTTATTTTTGGACATTCTAAAGATTACATAGATGTAACATTTTAGACATTCACTTACATACGATTTTCTGCTATTATGTTCAGATTATGTCACCCCAAAAATTTATTAAAATGAAATCAAAATCAGCTTCACGCTGTATCCCGCACACAGCAGGGTAGGCAGAGGGAACCTAGTGTTAAGACACTCCGTTCCCCACTTTCTGCCGAATTCTGGAGGCATTGCGTGTTGAGTGGCAGAACTCAACGCTGCGCTTAGCCTCGACACCAGAGCGAAGAAATGGAAATATAAATTTAAGTAAATATTTCATCTTCTCGAGTGGGGATCGAACCCACAACCAGTCGGTTTTACAGTCACACATCGTGCCGATGCGTCACGACTGGATAGTTTATATTGTTTTAAGACAATATAAATTTACCATCATGAATACTTACATACTGGCGCTGGCGTGGCGCATTGGCACAAGCGTCTGACTGTAAACGTGACAGATTGTGAGTTCGATTCTCACTCGAGGAAATGAAACATTTTATATTTTCATTTCTTGACTCTGATATAGCCTCGACAGCGCGGCGTTTAATTTCCCCACTCAATACGCAATGTCTCCAGAGTTCAGCTGGGACTGGAGAGCGGATTGTCTTAACTCTAGGCCCGCTCTGGCTACATGCGGAATAAAACGTAAAGCTGAAAAGAAAATTAATTCTACGCAGCTCTTTAAAAAAATATTGTTACAATATAATATTTTAATTATTTATCAGCTTCACGCTCACAGCAGAGTAAACAGAGGGAAGTTAGTGTTGAGAAGCTCCGTTTCCCACTTTCCACCGAATTTTGGAGGCATAGTATTGAGTGGCGGAACTCAACGTCGCGTTTTACTTGAACGGCAGAGCGAAGAAATAAAAATATAAATATAAATAAAAATAAATATATCTTTCCCTCGAGTGGGGATCGAACCAACAACCAGTCGATTTTACAGTCACACTGTGCCTCTGCGCCACGACTGGCCTCATTTAGATACATATTGATTACTTTTACTTTTTATTTTACAGGGAAACAAATTTGCAATGTACATCATCCTACCAAACTCCCTGACGGGCCTGTCGTCCATTTTCAACGAACTGAGTGACCTGCGCTCTGAGCTGAATTATTTACAAGAACGCCTCGTCGACGTCACTCTACCCAAATTCCAGTTCGAATATACTTCTTTATTAGATGGAGTTCTGAGAGAGGTAAAAATAAAATTTAAGTTATGAATATAAATCAAATAAATCAACTTCACGCTGTATCCCGCACACAGCAGGGCACTTTCTGCCGAATTCTGGAGGCATTGCGTGTTAAGTGGCAGAACTCAACGCTGCGCTTTGCCCTAACACCAGAGCGAAGAAATGGAAATATAATTGTAAATAAATACTTCATTTCCTTGATCGAATCGTGGGGATCGAACCCGAAACCAGTCGATTTTACACTTTTTGCTTCTGCGCCACGACCGTCTGCGCCTCAAATTAAATTTTGATTATAAAGAGATTTATTCAGTAAAGTAAACGTAGCAACAATGATTTAGAGGCCACAGGGCCACAGTGGGCCACAGTAGACGCGTTGGGTGCGATTGAAATCTCCATTCGGGCAATAAATTATATCTATTTCTTCCTCGTGGTGAAGTAAAATGTGGCGTTGGGTTCCGCCGGAGCAAAAAGTGAACATGAAAATAATCAATGAGATACTAGGGCTTACTACAAATTAATTATAATAAATAAGAAAATATTTCAATAAACTTCGAAGAAATTAAAAAAATATTGTAATATAAAATCGTTTTTAAATATATTATAGTCATTATAATATAAATATTTAAATTACAAATCGACAGTCATTTAAAATAACAACTGTCGTCATAATATCATTATATGGACCTTCGCGTACTTCCCATATACTTTATGTTACAGGCAGATAGAACCTAACAATAGTTTTTTTTTCTCTTTAATAGAAATTACCTACAGGCCTCTATCCATATTTTCTATAATAAGATAGGAAAAATATATACCTATGTATTTAATTCAGTCTCATTCTAATTATAATACTTTATTTGGGACAGATGCGAACCCACGACCATAGTGGTTAGTCAGGTTCATATCGAATATTTTACAGTTGGGTCAAGGTTATTTTTATAAATTAATTTTGATCGCAATTGCGTATGTAGCAGGATAGGCAGAGGGACCCTAGTGTTAATACACTCCGCATTCCACTTTCCACTCAATTCTAGAGCAGCGGAGCTCAACGAAGAAATAAAAATATTAAATATATCATTTCCTCGAGTGGGAATCGAACTCACAACCTGTCGCGTTCACAGTCACACGCTTGTGCCCCTGCGCCACGACTGGCCTCTGGACAGATAAATATTCAGATATTTAATTTAAATATATTTATAATATTGATTTACTTAGTGAGAAATACATACAATTTAAATAAATAGTTCGATACTGGCTTAATGTTCTTGACTTGTGTTTAGTGCATATTTTCCTGTTCACGACGTGCGAGTGGCATATTATGTAAATGACATGGGTATTTCCTTTCGATGTTTTCGTTTTATTTCAATGAATATTTTTTTTACCGTAACAAGAAAAATTGAGTCTTTCTTGTTTACCAACGGTAGGTATAACTATTTGGGTTATTTGGTCATGTAAAAGTTAATATTTGTAAAGGAAATATAATTTTTTTTTCGTTTTTTAGATTATTAATACATGTTAATAAGAAGGCTGTTACTAACTGTACGATTTATAAATATAAAGTGGTGGAAACGATTATTACTATGTTGAAACAAACCTAAGATGTTTATTATGCTTAGCCAAGAAAATTAAAATAAATAATAGTAGCGCTTAGAATGATATGAATTAAAAATTGATAGGAATTAAAGCTACAAATTTCATTATTTAGAGGCCGTCGTGGCGCAGTGGTAAATGCGTGTGACTGTAAACGTTGTGGGTTGTGGGTTCGGTTTCCATTCGAAGAAATGATTTATTATTTATTAATATTTTCATTATTTCGTTCTGGTAACATGTCAAAGCGGCTCGAACGAAGTGTCTTAACACTAGGTTCCCTCTAACTACCCTGCTATATATGCGGGATACAGCGTGAAACTGAAAAAAAAAATAGTCAGGCCAGTTTCAAATTTATATACAATATTTAAATTTTGTTTCAGCTTGGCATACGGCAGGCCTTTGAGGACACAGCCTCATTCCCCGGCATCTCACGCGGACAGTATCTCAATGCTAGACTTAAGATCTCTAAAGTGTTACAGCGATCGGGAATTGAAGTAAATGAATTGGGAAGTGTAGCGTATTCGGCAACAGGTAATAGAATTTTTTCTAATCTTTGCGAAAATTAAGTTAAAAATATGAATTTAGATCATAATATTGAACTTAAGAACCTTTTCTTTATTTTCATTTAACATTTTAACAATATACGATATACTTGAAGTCAGTCGTGGCGCAGCGGCACAAAGTGTGACTGTAAAATCGACTGGTTGTGGGTTCGATCCCCACTCGAGGAGATGAAATATTTACTTAAATTTATATTTCCATTTCTTCGCTCTGGTGTCGAGGCAAAGCGCGGCGTTCTGCCGCTTAACACGCAATGCCTCCAGAATTTGGCAGAAAATGAGGAACGGAGTGTCTTACACTAGGTTCTCTCTGCCTACCCTGCTGTGTGCGGGATACAGCGTGAAGCTTTATAAAATATATTAAAAAAGTATTTAAAAAAAACGAAATTCAAATAATTTTATTGTACCTTACAGAGTTTGTACTGGAGAACAAATTTGGCGGAGACATAATGCCGAGTGCGGAGATTATAGCGAACAAACCTTTCCTATTCTTCATTCAAGACGATCAAACCAAGCAACTCTTGTTCACCGGACGCGTCGCGGATCCCTCACTCTACGATGGAGCTTTTAAACTCTAGATACTCATTTTTAAAGACGTAAAGAAAAATTCCGACGGTCCCTAAGTAAAGTATCGAAAGTGAAAGATGGCATTTTTTTTTATCCCTTTTTTTAACTACTTCTCTCTTCTCTTGTTTCAAATTTTGAAACAGATTGAAACAAAGTTATTTATGCGTTATTAAAACTACCCTTTTAAGTAGTTAAAACCAGCAATAAACTGAAATTTTTCAGTTTCGATACTTTACCTAGGGACCGTCAATTTGTTAATTAAAAACATAATAAACTACTCATTATATATACTATGTAAAGAATAATATTATATAAAAAAAATAAGATTTAAAGTTATTGTTTGTTTACTTTTAAGCTACAATTTTAAATTTATATTGCGCAAAATGTCACAATTTTTAGTTTCGTGTGTTATTATTATTATTATTATCTATAAGTAGAGTTATTTTTGCTTATTTGATATTAATTTTCTATGGATTTCTGCCCAAATATGTAATGGAATACGAACGAAGCTCTCTACTGTATTTTAAATAATTTTGCCTGATGAATAAACTGATGAAAAATTTAGAGAAAGTTTTTATTCATTTATAATTAAGATTTTTTCCTTCTTCTTTATATTTGTCTATGTCATGATTTGATTTTTTAATATTTATCTCAGATATGGTATATAAAGTTTGGTGCCAAAAATTACTATGGTTTTCATTTTGGAATGTTTGTAAGTAAAAAGGAAGTCTACTAGACTATTCGGTCTTTCTTAAAAAAATCTATTGAATTTTGATTTCTTTTTGTCTTCCTTTGGCTGTCTAAGAAAAATGATAAATCAATCTATACGAAAGTTAAAAAAGAAAACAAAGTACTTATTGAAAAAAACTGATTTATTATAAAAAAAAATCATGTGTTTAATGGATTTTTGTTGTATACTTAAATATATAGAGTATGTCTTTAAAAAAAATTGGGAATGGAGTGTTTTAACACTAGTCTCTGCCCTGCTGTGTGCGGGATACAGCGTCAAGCTGATTTGATTTTTTTTAATACATATGTTACTGTTTATATTTATAGGTGTATTAAATTATATAGAGACCAGTCGTGACGCAAGTGGTTGTGGGTTCCATCCCCACTCGAGGAAATGAAATATTTATTTAAATGTATATTTCCATATCTTCGCTCTGGTGTGGAGGCAAAGAATGACGTTGAGTTCCACCACTCAACACGCAATGCCTCCAGAATTCGGCGGAAAATGGGATACGGAGTGTTTTAACACTAGGTTCCATCTGCCTACACTGTGCATAATATAACTTAATGTAATAATTTTGTATTAAAGCCTTGGATTCCATCCTACGATCTAGGTCGCTGTGTTAGTCTCAATCATATGCTCCACTGGGTCACAACACAACGGTCTCACTATGTTAACATGACAATACCTAAACCCTATTTAAAAAAAAACTAAAGGTTTTCGCTCTCTGCTCGCTTTGACCACCAACCTCCGCCCGATTTGCTAAATGATAGAAAAAAAAAAACTATGAAGAATATATTTTTAAGGTTCTATAGATGATTAAAGAAGATAGAGACCCTTATAAATTCGTCGTGTCTGTTTGTTTTTCCGTCCGTATATCACTGCTGATACTTATTAGATTTATCATATGTATTTCAAAACTATTTAATAGTCTAATAACTTTTGAATATTGGCATGTAAATAAATAAAAAAGGCTTCGCATACATGGAATTGTAATTTTACCTGTATCTATAGATATGAAGAACAGGTTTTGTAGTTGTATTTATGTAGGTAAGTTCCTAAGTCTATTTTTTCCCTTAGTTATCGTTCTTTTTAAACATAAACTTTCAAATAAAACGTGAGTCCAACCCTCATTTTTGGAATGAGACAGTGAAATACCAATTGCACTTCTATACGCCACTCGAGCAAATGATGCCGGTGAGTGGAGTATAGAAGTATCTTAATGGGAATGGAGTGTCTTGACACTAGATTCCTAGGGTTCCCTTGTCTACCATGCTATATGCGGGATACAGCGTGAATCTAGATAAAAGAGTAAAAATATCAATGATGTTATGTAATAAAAAAAATAAGATATAGCCAGCAATGTTTGATATATGTACATTAAAAATTATGTTCATAAATCGAATATACATACTCGTATGTATAACTTAGACTCACCTTACATGATAGTTAGTAAGCTAGTTAGGTTTCCAAAATCCAATAGGTAAATGACTACTACCATTATAATCGGTAAAAAATATAATTGAGGCCAGTCGTAGCGCAGGGGCACAAAGTGTGACTGTAAAATCAACTGGTAGTGGGTTCGATCCTAACAGGAGGAAATGAAATATTTATTTACATTTTTCTCTTTATATACATTCATCTCTGTAGGGAGATTTTTACAAACAACATAAATAAGTTAAAAAGATAAGTATAAAAATTTCGACGTAGCTAGATGAGAACGTATGGCTTAGTGGTCAGAGCGCCTGGTCGGTTTCGAAGAGGCGCGGGTTCCTAAATAAGTATTTATATTTTTATTTCTTCGCTCTGGTGTCAAGGCAGAGCGCGGCTTTTAGTTACGCCACTCAATACACAATGCCTCCAGAACTCGGCGGAAAGTGGGGAACGGAGTGTCTTAACATTAGGTTCCCATTGCCTGCTGTGTGCGGGATACAGCATGAAGCTGTTTTTTTTTTTAAATTATAATTTTATTATTATAGTAATAAAGGTGTGATATAATACAAAAATTTCAGCTACTATGAATATTTTCTAATAAGCTTTACAATGCCTTGACGCTGGTATAGTGGAAATAGAAATATTATAAGAATCCTAGAACAGAATTATTCATTTAGTCTTTGGATGTACTTATCAGTTGTAATTTTAACTACTGGAAATACTTGTATTTATAAAATAAATTTTTTTTTAGTTGATATTTTAAAAAAAATACAAAAAAATCGAGTGATTTATCACTAGGCTCTCTTTGTTAACCGCGCAAAGTGTTTCATTATCAACTCCGTTCTCTTTACGGTCTTTCCGTCTCAATAGAGAATGCACTAGCAGTTTATTTATATGTAATCAAAACTGCATTAATGAACTTAGCCTTGAAACCATAACCTTCTACAGCGGTTAAATCATATTACGAGTACCTTTAGTTAAACTCATACATAATATATCGGAAATAATACATATATGTATAAATAAGTTGAAATTTACGTAAATCGAGTATTTTACTATTTTAAGACCTACTTTTCACATTATATCAATTATTTTTCTATAAGTACGGTCGTGGCGCAGGGGCACAAAGTGTCTTTTTCAAATCGACTGGTTGTGGGTGCAATCCCCACTCGAGGAAAAGAAATATTTATTTACATTTATATATTTTCATTTCTTCGCGTCTGGTGTCGAGGAAAAGCGCGTCGTTGACTTCTGCCACTCAACACGCAATGCCTCCAGAATACGGCAGAAAGTGGGGAAAGGAGTGTTTTAACACTAGGTTCCCTCTGCCTACCCTGCTGTGTGCGGGATACAGCGTGAAGCTGATTTAATTTTTTTTTATTAAAATAATCTATAATGAGATATAACTATTTGATTTTCATATAAGTCTCATGACGTAATATTACGAATATAGCCAAAGAAGTTCCGTATTCACGCGACAGTGTACCTCACCTCGTCGTGATTGTCGTTTCTCGTTTTCTTTAAATCCATTAATATATAGTATAATTTGTTTACATTTTTCATTCTCATTTATTTTTTGTTTTCGTATTACCATTTGTGTAAAGACCGCCACGGCGGACACGCGTGTTTATAGTTTTATTAATAAATGTTCGAAATACAATATAAGATTTAGCTATGTATCTGTTTTTAGGTAAGTTTTTAGTTCCTTTTTTTATATATAAATGCACTGTGCACTCTTACTTCAAAATATAGGAAGTCATTAAGTAAATACGGCCTTAATTACTTATTTTAGTAATACTCGATCGGTCGTTGTTGGACCGGTTTCTTAAAAATCTAATCAATTAGATTTGTTCTTAACTTATGAGGTGTTTGTTAAAGTTTAGCACACAGATATTTTGAATGTATTAGCGTATATCCGTTGAAAATGTAAATTTTTTTAGCAAAAAATTTAATTATATAGTTCTGTAAGGACAAATAAACTGGTTTTAGCAGGAAAACATGCTGACCATAACTGATGTCTGACAAGTTAAATATGAATTAGAATATTTATTTGTAGTGATGTGCATTTTATATAAGATATCTTTAATTCCTGTGGTCTTTGGTTAGTGTCGTATATCAATAGTTAGTTGGGTTTTTCTAGGTTTTTCATATAATAAATCTTTATTACTATTTGCGGTAATGGAAACCAATCATTCTATTATTATGGATAACGTTAGCTGATATTTCTCCTTGTGTGCACCAATTATTTGTTTTTTTTTTATATTAAAAGGTATTATACTAAAATAGATCAAATTAAATCAGCTTCACACTACCCACAGCAGGGTAGGAAGAGGGAATCTAGTGTTAAGACACTCCGTTATCCATTTTCCGTCGAATTCTGGACATTGCATGAATGCATGTTGAGTGGCGGAAGAGTAAAGAAATGAAAATATACATTTAAATAAATATTACATTTCCTCGAGTGGGGATCGAACTCACAACCAATCTCGTTTACAGTCAAACACTTGTTTCCCTACGCCACGACTGGCATCGTGTTATTATTAAGGTAAAAATTGTTCTCATATTATTAATCATGATTTAGCATACTTCAGTATAAATAAAAAAATAGGTAGAATAAACAAATGATATAGTTATCAGCTTCACGCTGTATCCCGCACACAGCAGGATAAGCAGAGGGAACCCAGTGTTAAGACACTCCATTCCCCACTTTATTATATACATAGTTATTTTTATATTTTAAAGTTTTTGTAATATTATCACAGCATTTCTCCTCGCATGTATACCATACAACTTGGATTGTCTTGAATATGTGCCTCCGGAAATATCACGTTTGAACTTCTTCGATACCGACCTGCTCCGATATGCTGCTGAAGATAAAGTGGGCAATGTGATAGTGTCACCGGCCAGCATCAAGTCGGTCTTGGCTATGATTGTAGAAGGATCTAGTGGAGATACTGAAGCTGAAATCAAAAGTGCTCTAAGATTATCACCTTATAAAGACGAACTTAGAGATCAGCTGAACTTATATTTGTCGGCGCTTTACGTAAGATAACTTTTTTTCTTAGTTTCACACTGTTTACGCATATAGCAGGGAAGGCAGAGGGAACCTAAACTAGAGTTAAAACACTCCGTTCCCCATTTAAAACAGACTTCTTTAAAGCATTGAGTCGCGGAATTCATCGCCACGCTTTGCCATGTTATCACAACGAAGAAATGAAAATATTAATACATAATAATTCATTCCCCCGATTTTGGATCGAACCCACATCCACGCGTTAACAATCACGCTGCGCCATAACGGTCTCATAAGATATCTCAAATATAATTTTCAGTATAAGTGGGTTTTTATGGGAATCTTTTTGCTCTTTTATAAAACTCCAGGTGTGTAACTTGGGAATGGCCCAAGGATGTATTAATGGATCGAGACAGTAAATTTATAATAATAATTGTAACAAGCGTATAGCTGTTTGTGGCCAGTCGTTGTGCGCAGGCAAGAATATGTGACTGTAAAACAACAGGTTTTGTGTTCGATTCCTACTCGAAGATATTAAAAATTTAATATTTTCATTTCTTCGCTTTGATATCGATAGATAGCGAGGCGTTGAGTTTCGTCCCTCATCATACAATCCCTCTAGAATTCGGTGGAAAGCGGAGAGTGGAGGAGAAAAATTTGTTATAGAATCCACCTGTTTTAATATCTTTTTTATATACTATAACTTAACATATTCTACCAATCCATTACAGGCAAACACATCGGGGGTGTCCCTTCAAAATGCAAACGCAATATTTGTTTCTAAAAGACTAAAACTTAAAAAAAATTACGAGAATATCGTTCGCAATGTGTACTTCTCAGATGTCGGTGTGGTTGACTTCAGTGATACTTATAACGCATCCGCTTTTATTAATAGTTGGATTAGTCAACACACTAAAGGTCTCATATCCAATCTTGTTCAGCCGTGTAAGTATCTGAATCTATACATAACTTTTCTATATATAATATATAAATCAAAATCGATCTTCAAATATTTACTTAAATTTATATTTCCATTTCTTCGCTCTGGTGTCAAGGCTAAGCGCGGCGTTGAGTTCCGCCACTCAACACGCAATGCCTCCAGAACTTGGCGGAAAGTGGGGAACGGAGTGTCTTAACACTAAGTTCCCTCTGCCTACTCTGCTGTGTGCGGGATACAGCGTGAAGCTGATCGTATTTACTTATGTATTTCTTGATTTTACCTGATCAAGGAAAAGGGTTCAATGATCAAATAATGTAAACACGACGTAAAATATTTTTCAACTTCTTCAATAATACAAAGTAGAAATTCCTTGACTCATCAAGTGGTATTTCCGCAAAAACAGTAGAAGGTCGATCGGTCATTTATTTTTTTGAATAATGAGCGTCTCCAAAAGAAAAATGCAAGTTCATATCAATTTATTTTCGGAGAAATAATTTATTATTTAATAATATATTCATTTCGTGGCTCTGGTACCAAGACAAAAATCGGCGGAAAGTGGAGAGCGGAATGTACTGTGACATTAAGTTCCCTCTGCCTACCGCTGGTTGCGGGACAGCGTGAAACTAGTAAAATAAAAGTATTCATCGTTGTATTCTTCAGAAAAATAAATATTAGAATGAATAGGGTGATTTAAAAACTAGTATTTGAATAAAATGTATTTTAAAGTATAATATTAAAAAAAAAGTATTTATAAATCATATTTGTCACTTAAATCTTCACATGAACGCCGACTCTTACATATTATCACAAATATGAATCAAAAAATAATATAAATAAAAATAAAAAATAATATTTTAAATTTAAATTTATTTACTTATTAAGAAAACGTATAAAAAGTCCTAGTTCATAAGTGTGGAATAACACTTTAAAAATGCTTATACGTTCTCAAAAAATACGAGAACGTATGGCTTAGCGGTCAGAGCGCCTGGTCGGTTTCCAGGAGGCGCGGGTTCGAGTCCCGCTACGTTCAAATTTTTATACGTTTTCTAAATAAGTATTTTTCTTTCCTAAGTGTGGAATAACACTTTAAAAGTGTTTAAAAATACTTTAAAAATGTTCAAATTTATTTTTTCCAGCTGATATCAATCCTACTTCTGACTCTCTGTTAGCGAATGCCCTATACTTCAAAGGAGCTTGGCAGAACGCTTTCAATCCAAGATACACCAGAACTGGTTGTTTCCACATCGAGCGCATCTGTCACAAAGTGGCCATGATGGAGCAACATGAAGATCTGAATTACGCCTTTGTGGATAATTTAAGAGCTCACGCTTTGGAACTTCCGTATCAGGTACTTTATATTCAGATCACATGCTTATCAATTAAAGGGAATTGTGATAGATATAGGTCTAGATCAGGGGCTCCCAACCTTTTCTTGATCAAGGAACACTTTTATATCATTCTTGGTAGCAGGGACCACTATGCATGTAGGTATAATAAAGATTAACTGTGATAATAAAACAAAAACTTTTCCTCACCATCCCCAGTCATAAAATTTAAATCGTTCGCGGACCATATTTAGGCTTTTGCGGACCAAAGTCTAGACAAAGGTAGCATTCAACCGACTGGTTGTGGGTTCGATCCCAACGAAGAGATGAAATACTTACTGAAATTTATATTTCCATTTCTTCGCTCTGGTGTCGAGGTTAAGCGCGGCGTTGAGTTCTGCCACTCAACACGCAATGCCTCCAGAATTCGGCAGAAAGTGGGGAACGAAGTGTCTTAACACTACGTTCCCTCTGTCTACCCTGCTGTGCGCGGGATACAGCGTGAAGCTGATTTTTTTGATTAATTAAAATAAATTTATCAATTAATTGATTACACACTACTGCGTAACTGAATAGTATGTATTTCTTAGTGATAAGTGTTCTTTATGCTGAAATGGTTCCCCAAAACTCTAAATAAAGTTATGTAGTCCGATCAAATTCATTATAAAAATATTGCCTAATTATAAAAAAATCACAGAGTTTATATTTTGTAGAGGCTTTGGGTGGACCGTCACAAATAAAATGTCAAATGTTATTTAGATTTTTGTCTTAAGTTGTGTTAAAAAATTGGTATAACAAAACTAAGTGAAATTTTTTTACAAGAATCAAACTGATATAAATAAACAAAAAAATCAGCTTCACGCTGTATCCCGCACACAGCAGGGTAGGCACAGGGAACCTAGTGCACACACTCCGTTCCCCACTTTCTGCCGAATTCTGGAGGCATTGCGTGTTGAGTGGCAGAACTCAACGCCGCGCTTAGCCTCGACACCAGAGCGAAGAAATGGAAATATTAACAATACAAACTGATATAGATATATGGATATAGCTATTTTAAAAGTACAATAATTTCTTTGTTATTATTATTATAACTACTAAGTTTCATTATTATTTTAAATACACAGGTAAAAAAATTTAAAAAAAAACAGTGTTAATCTTACTTTTTAATCTTACGTTTCATTTCAGGGTGGTCGTTACTCTATGATACTTCTAGTTCCCCAGGACCATACGGGGATTCACACACTGATCCGGGACTTGCCTTACATGAGCTTGCCGCAAATATCACAGCTGATGGTAACGACGAATGTTCGTTTGTTTTTGCCTAAATTCACAGTTGACTACAGTGACAGCATGGTGGAACCTTTACGGAAAGTAAGTTAAATTGCGTTTATAGTCCATGGTACATTTTTTTTTCTTTTAATTGTTAATTTAACTAATATATACTATAAGTTAATCTTTCATAAAATTATTTGAGGTTATTCCTAGGTCACAAGCGTGTGACTGTAAATGAGACAGATTGTGACAGGTTCGATTTCTGCTCAAGGAAATGAAGTATTTAATATTTTCATTTCTTTGCTCTGGTGTCGAGGCGCATCGCGGTGTTGAGTTCTGCCATTCAACACGCCTTCAATCAATACCTCGAGAATTTGGCGGACAGTGGTGAGCGGAGTGTCTTAAACACTAAGTTTCCTCTGCCTACCCTGCCACATACGGTATACAGTGTAAAGTTAAATAAAATGGAATCTTTTAATTGTTAATTTAACGTATAAACGTTGCTTATAAACAAGATCTTATAGTATTTTAAGAATTTAATCAATATCATTGCAAAACAAATCTTTTAGCTTTCACAGACATTTATTCATACCCTGAACTAATGACTATGAGGCCAGTCGTGGCGCAGCGGCACGATGTGTGACTGTAAAACCGACTGGTTGTGGGTTCTATCCCCACTCGATGAGATGAAATATTTACTTAAATTTATATTTCCATGTCTTCGCTCTGGTGTCAAGGCTAAGCGTACGGCGTTGAGTTCTGCCACTCAACACGCAACGCCTCCAGAATTCGGCAGAAAGTGGGGAACGGAGTGACTTAACACTAGGTTCCCTCTGCCTACCCTGCTGTGTGCGGGATACAGCGTGAAGCTGATTTAATTTTTAATTTTTATTTAACTAATGATGACTATTTGTCTTAAACAGATGCGGATCAACACATTATTCACGAAAAAGGCTAACATTACAGGAATATTTGATAACGAAGTTTCCCAAGTGAACAATATTGTGCATAAGGTTTATATGTCAGTGGACGAGGTGGGCACAGTGGCAGCTGCTGCATCATCAGCTATGGTCATACCGCTCATTGAAGACGGAGTTCAGTTACGAGTGGATAGACCGTTTGTGTTCTTCATCAGAGATAATAAATTTGGATTGATTCTATTTGAGGGGAAAATCGAAGAGCCAACTATTATTGTTGATGACAAAGTGTCAGCTAGTAAGTTTTTTATATTATTATTTTATGTATACATACATATGTATGTTTGTCTAATCGTCTTGATGCAGGGCACAAGCGTGTGGCTGTGACGAGACGGGTGTGGGTTCGATCCCCACTGGAGAAATAAATAACTATCTATTAATAATTTAATTTTTTGCTGTGAAAATGTGTTCGGAAAGCGGGGAATGGAGTGTCTTAATACTAGGTTCCCTCTGCCTTCTCTGCTATACGCAGGATACAGCGAGAACCTAAAAAAGGAAAAGTCTAATAAATACATAAGTACGCGTTTGGGATGTGCCTGATTTTACGCGATGGTTTTATAATGTTCTACTTCCAAATGTAATTGCTAAATATTTGTATTTATAATAAAAGTCTTAGTCCAGTCTGGCTTTATACACCTTATAAATTTAAATTCTCCTAGTTCACATTCAATTTTTAACCATTAGATACGACATATAAAATAATTCTAAATAAGTATTTAACATAGTCGTAAGTTACATAATATGATAGTACAATCAAAGAGATTATAGAAAATTGTATAATATTTTTAATTTACAGGTCCCGTAAAGCAAAATGATGATGCCATTTACCGTAGTTGGTTACAGCGGCAACGAGGTTAAGCTTTTATTTTAGTGTAATTTTCTCATCGCTTATTATTACATATCTGTTATATACACTTAAAAAATAAAAATATTACTAAGGAATTGATTTTGTTTTATTTTTCATATATGTTTCAGTGAATTTGATTTATTTTGGTACGGTATGGTTCTTTCATTATGGCTTAATTTATTGACATTGTGATGGGGAGTCAAAGATTGTCAAATGTCACTTTAAGCCTGTCGTAAATTCAGATAGGCTTAAAGTGTCATAATAAGTTAAATGACTTCGTCAAACGCAATTCTGTATCATGTAAGTGACAACAGAGTATACACTCCGGCAGGTCTAAGCTAAGCTTTGCATTTGTGTGAGTGTTCATATATAGACTGACATCAGAGGACACCCAGGCCTACGTCATTTTAAATAAAAAAATAAATTGAATCAGCTTCACGCTGCTGTACCCCATACACATCAGGGTAGGCAGAGGGAACTTAGTTTTTCATTTTATATTACTGTATGTTTTGTTTAATGCAATAAAGAAAATATATAAGTGTTAAGACACACCGTTCCCGACTTTCCGCCGAGTTCTGGAGGCATTGGTGTTGAGTGGCGGAACTCAACGCCGCGCTTTGCCACGATACCAGAGCGAAGAAATGAAAATACAAATGTAAGTAAATATTTTAACTCCTTGAGTGGGAATCAAACCCACAACCAGTCGATTTTACAGTCACACTCTGTGCCCTTGCCACCAGACAGTTTACGTGGACCTTTACTCCCGCCAGACGTTCTAAAGGTTGGTAAAAATCGGGGCAAAGTACGTTATACGCTTTTATTTTAGATATATTATTTACGAACTATTTCAAGTCCCTTTATAAGCGCTCGCTTTATTTGGGGCTACATCTGAAAGGGCTCCACTTTCAAGTTGGTGAGAATGCAGAATGTCTTTTAACTACATACTAGACTAATAGTCTTCACAATTTCAGCTTTGCTTAAATGATATAGGTCTGACGGTCCTGGGATCTTGGGTAATATAGTGTAGACAGCGATTTTTAGCCCAAAAATTAAATGCCCCGATCGGGACAGGCGTTGTCCCGCTTTTCACGGATAATTACACATAGTGTGAAACATCGTTTTTTATTATTGTAACATTTTAAATACTTATAATTTCATAGAAATACAAATAAATATATTCGTAGGTTACGTATATTCTGAAGACTTAACTGCCTTATATAATATGATAAACCAAAAGAATATAATTTAAGAATAATGAAATTTTACTATTAAAAAAAACATTTCATGTTTATATCTATTACAATTGGAAGCTTTATTTAAAACTCTAAAAAAGTATAATTAATAAAAATATAAAGAAATCTTTATTACTTTATTATTATGTCCCGATTTTAGCTTTCACCGAGAAAAAAATCTGTCAACGCTGAATGTAAATGAGATGTCGACCGACAAGT
Organism: Heliconius himera; assembly: GCA_021202915.1. Taxonomy (NCBI): domain Eukaryota; kingdom Metazoa; phylum Arthropoda; class Insecta; order Lepidoptera; family Nymphalidae; genus Heliconius; species Heliconius himera. The sequence continues at coordinate 253,835 of JAJHJA010000247.1, forward strand.
GTGGTCTGCAAATCATTATTGGCTTAAACCGATTTATACTGTTTTTTGACAACCGATCTACACGTTTTATACTGAAGCAGTTCACATAATTTAATCTTAGTATTTTTTTGTTCCATTTATTAAAAGTAAAAGATAAAGTTAGTAATAAAGAAAAAATGTATGTTGCCAAGAAGAAGCGACTTAAAAAAGAGAAAGCATCGTGGACACAACTCTTGTTCTTCATGATATAACGAATTAATTCATTATAAACTCAATCTATAATCAGGAGATTGAAAATTGTGAGGATATAATGTATGAAAGTAGTCTGGTATAATGTTAGCGATCACTCACACAAATGCAACGCTCAGCTAAGCCTTAAGAACTGTACTTTACTACGTAGTGTGCGTTTCTATAAATTGGTAAAGTAGAAAAGTAGTACCTTATCTTAACCTGGGTTTTCTCTTTCCTGCTATATAATTATATTATATTTATTAAATTTCACCATACAAATACCTATTATGATTTTATAGTACCTAGTATTGTAGCAACTCTGTCAATTATTTTATCAATTTTGCCCATAAGTTGTTTTAAAAGTCAATAAGAAATTAAACTTATGAACGGCTTAAACCAGTTAAAAAGTTTCTTTTGCCATACAATAAATAAACTAGGTTTACAGCTTTTACCTTTCCACATTCACAATGAACAACCTCAATGCGATGCAGGACGACATTTACATGTTCGATTAATTTTACCGACTTCAAGTTCTTAAAAAAAGACAACTATTTCGACCCGACTGTACCTTAATAAATAAGAATATATTTCAAAAATTTTATTGTCAATTATCATAAATTTTACCTATAATGTATGACATTTTGTTGTTCGCAAAAGTTATCTTTATAAGTGTTTTGTTTAGGTATTTTCACAAAAGTGACTGTGACTGTAAAACCGACTGGTTGTTGGTTCGATCCCCACTTGAGGAGATGTCATATATTTACTTAAATGTATATTTCCATTCCTTCGCTCTGGTGTCGAGGCTGCCACTCAACACACAATGCCTTCAGAATTCGGCAGAAAGTGGGGAACGGAATGTCTTAACACTAGGTTCCCTCTGCCTACCCTACTGTGTGCGAGATACATCGTAAAGCTGGAATGTGGATATATTATTTTATATTAGGTTCAAACTTTTGTGAGGCCATCGTGGCGCACGGGCACACACGTGCGTTTAACACGAAGGTTGTTTTGTTGATTTTTGTTTCCACTCGGGGTATTATATATTTAATATTTTCATTTTCTCAAAGCGGGATGTTGAGTTCCGCCACTTAACACGCAATGCTTCAAGAATTCGGCGGAAAGTGAAGCATATTAATGGGGAATGAAGTATCTTAACATAAGGTTCCCAGGTTCCCCTTGCCTACCCCGATTTGAGCGGGATACTTGCAGCTAAAAAAAAATTGCTATTTTTTTCCTCATTGTTAAGAGCTAATATATTAAGTTAAGTGAAGCTATGTTTGTGGGTGCGATCCCTTCTCGAGGAAATTAATAATTTTCATTTGGCAGGACAAAGTGCGGCGTTAAGTTCCACCACTTAATGTTTAAATTTCATAAGGATAGTGGAGGACGGAGTATATTGATACTTTCTACCCTGCTATATGTGGAATAAAGAGTGATATTGGGAAAATATTTATGAGAGAGATAAAATTCTATGACGATTTAATAATAGTTTCATACTGCAAAATAAAATCTTTTCGAAATATATCTACATACAAACACTACTACACAATCTTTCATAATTATTATATTAGTTAAAATTATTGTTATCCGTTTAAATATTAATAAATATGTTGATTTATTAATTTCATTATACATTTATGGCCTGCTTGGAAACACGTTATACATACCTAGTGAAAACGTGCCGGTTCACTTTTCTAATACTGATAGCAAATCGAAACAAGCTTCGAGATGTTCTTATCTTAGCGGATCTCTTGTATTTGTTTATAATTTTTTCACCCATTTACGCCTTGTCGTTTAATCTCATTTGAACATATACATATTTAAGACCAAAGAAAAAGAGCGCTTGGAAAGTTATCAATAAGGCGCTGGATCAAATCCTTTGAAATTTATATACGTTTTCTTAATAAGAGTTTTTCTTTCCTAAGTGTGAAATAACACTAAAAAAATGTAAAAAAAATGTAATAGATTTTTTTGCGCTGTAACTTGAACAGATCCTAAGTTAATCTATCTTACATCTGTATATACTCGTGGAATACTCGTATATGTATAAAGATCAAAGAAAAATGTAATAGATTTTTTTTAGATTCACGCTGTATCCCGATCATGGCAGAATAGGCAGAGGCAGAGGGAACCTGGGAACCTAGTTTAGCACTATTGAAAGTGGAGAAAATTTCGTCCCAATTCTTGATAATAAACATTGGTAATTACTAATTAGATATTTATCTATCATCTTAAAAAGTGCCATCTAAATCAGCTTCACGCTGTATCCCGCATACAGAAGGGTAGGCAGAGGAACCCTAGTGTTAAGACACTCCATTCCCCACTTTCTGCCGAATTCTGGAGGCATTGCGTGTTGAGTGGCAGAACTCAATGCCGCGCTTAACCTCGACACCAGAGCGAAGAAATAAAAATATAAATTTAAGTAAATATAAGGACATAAACTCCTCGAGTGGGGATCGAACCCACAACCAGTCGGTTTTACAGTCACACCTGGTGCCGCTGCGCCATGACTGGCCATCTATGTAGCTAATAATATAATTTTTATTCATACTGAAGCGTTCATATCTAGATCACATTAGGCTACAAGCTAACTACTTAAAAACTAAAAAAAAAAGTAAAAAAAAAAAACTTGTTTTAGTAAACTAAAGAAAAAGATTCCGTAAATTATTTCAAGGGATGTTGTAAAACGACCATCTGATTCCGAGAAGGTTATGGGAGGTAGAAAAATATATGCAGACAAGTATTCGAAGCTTTTTGTGAGTGGATCGTCTGGACGAGTTATGTATATCAATCACTAAAATTAGATGTTGCTTTTCGTATTGTAATTTTTTGTGTTTTTATAAAATAAATAAATCAGCTTCACGCTGTATCACGCACACAGCAGGGTAGGCAGAGGGAACCTTGTGTTAAGACACTCCGTTCGCCACTTTCTGCTAAATTCCGGGGGAATTGCGTGTTGAGTGGCAGAACTCAACGCCGCGCTTTACCTGGACACTAGAGCGAAGTAAATATTTCATCTCCTCGACTGGGGATCGAACCCAAAAACAGTCGGTTAAATATAAATTTAAGTGTGACTGTAAAATTTTGTGTTTTTGTTTCTATAAAAAACGTTTTGTGCATATAAAATTATAAGTTATATTGTTATTTTGTTTTTGATAAGAGAAATATAGTAACATTATATTGTAATATTTTAACCGAATTCCTAAAAGGAAGAGATTATCAACTATTTTTATAAATATTAGTATTTTTTTTACGTTTGTGACTTTGGAATTTTTGACTGGGTGAGCCGATTTTGATGATTGCTTTTTTATTTGAATGCTTCCCGTGTTGTCCCATTTTAATTAAGTCCGTTTCTAACAATGTTATCTATGAGAAAATCATCTAAATTTTAAATTTGCATTACGTATGTGCACAACAAATGAACGAATAACTCAATATCCCGGCAACCTAAAAGAAAAAAAAAGGATACATTTCACGGGTAGTTTGATGAAAGTAGGTTAGGTTCTGGTCAAGGGATCCGGTCAAAATTAAAAAGTCGGTTTTTTTTGTTAAAAATTATAATTATTTTATTAAAATTAATAATTAATAATTAAGCGCAAAATAAAACTAAAATATTATATATGTGTACCTACATTTTTTCTGTTGTTGAACCAAAGTTGACTAAACCAAAAGTCGAGCTTTGTGTGATCAAGTTGGGTCTTTTACGTAATAATAATAAAGACGATTAATTATTCTAATTGTATTTGGTTCTAGGACTAAGAATTTCAGTCAGAAAGACCCCAATAACGCTATAGAATAATATCAAATCAGTTTCACGCTGTATCCCGCATACAGCAGAGTAGTTAGCGGGAACCTAGTGTTAAGACACTCCGTTTCCCACTTTCAGCAGAACTCTGGAGGCATTGCGTGTTCTGTGGCGGAGCTCAACGCCGCGTTTTGTCTGGACATCAGAGCGAACAAATGGAAATATAAATTTAAGTAAATATTTCATTTCTTCGAGTCGAGGGCATCCAACCCACAACCAGTGACGTTTACAGTCACACTTTGTGTCCCTGCGCCGTGACCGGCCTCAAAGTTAACTTATTCTTACTTATTTCCTTAATTAACCGTTTTTGGGGTAACTAATTAATTGAGCTATAAAGTTAAATCTTTTAAATCTTGTTTAATTTTGTGGTTATATCTTGGACACTTGCATAGCCAATGTGGTTTACATATTTGAATGTTGTACAGGGTGGAAGCGTCAGCGCTCCTTTTACGGGAACGGCATATAGGGTAAAATATTTTAAATCTATACCTAAATAAATTAATCGATATACCTCAACAGTTTAGACGTAGGATTTTTTTTTCATTTCATGATGTTTATCCATTCCTGTATTTCGTGTGACGCAGTTACGCATAGGTACCAATAACGTAACACATAAATAAAATAAATAAAAAAAAAAAAAAATTAAAATAAAAAAACCTTTTATTTCTTGCACATTTAAAACAAAATACATTTAACGTAACACATTCTACTACAAAAATACTACTAAAGGTTAAATAACTTTGAACTTTGCCGCCAATATCTACGACTCAATTTCGGAATGAGGTGTATGCGGCGGTTTCCCTTTGATAGGTTTATGCCTGCGTGCATCGTTCTTGACAAATGACGTTTTATTTTACAATGATAATTTAATTATTTATTTTGTTTAAATATCACTTTTTCATTTCTGGGATTTTTTGTTTCTATTAGGCTTTTATATAGTGGTTAAAATCGTGGTTTCATTTAAAGTGGTGCTGACAAAAACACTATATATGAAATTGGCGTTGTGTCGAAAAAAACAAAGAAAAAATACTTTAGATTATGGCCAAAGTAATTAATTATATTATATGGTAAAAATATTTTTTTTAATTTAAACTTTAAGTAGTTCTTGTCCTGACATTATCGCGTTTAGCCAAACAAACTTAAATATAAAAATTATATGATCAAATATAAGTATAAGTCAAACATAAGTAAAACAGATTTTATTTAAGATTTAAGCAAAACAACGTTAAATGGTTTAGATATATTATATAACATACAAGTTACAACACAATAGTGATAGATATCACATATAAGGTATATTATAAGATTAATATTTATCGATATGCTGTAAGTGCCTGCATTCTTATTGAAATCTTCTTAGTCCAAGACAATATTTGAGAATAATAAATATTAAATATGAGGCCAGCCGTGGCGCAGGGGCACAATAACCGCGACGTGTTGTGAGTTCGATCCCCACTCGATGAAATGAAATATTTATATTTTTATTTCTTCGCTCTGGTGTCGAGGCAAAGCGTAGCGTTGAGTTCCGCCACTCAACACGCAATGCCTCCAGAATTCCGTGAAAAATGTGGAACAGAGTGTCTTAACACTGGGCTCCCTCTACCTACCATGCTGCGTGAAGCTGATTTATTTTTTATTTTATGATTGAAGTTATGGCGTGCAAGGCGTGGCGACTTGTTATTACTAATTAAGATATTTAGTTACTATTTTTATACAATATACAGTTTAATAATATTTTAATATTCTTATTCTGAGTGCCTGACGGAGTGAGTGCGTAATAAAAATGTTAACGTACTTTTAACTAACTATATTATTAAAGTGACCTAACTCAATAAATTGCAAACCGTGGGAACCACTATACAATCGAAATGGATTTTCTTGATATTTACAAAATCGATAGTTACAGACATTCTGAATTTATTTTATAGAGCCTAATAAAAAGATAAATTGCGTCTTGCTATATAATTAGAACTTTGAAATTATAATTGTTACAACAGTATATACATAGTAATGTAGTTTAATATTTTTGCTTAGATTGAAGTCGTTTTTAATAACAAAAATATTGCTTATAAATATGTTCGATCTGTCTAGTAAATAGTTCATATACCTACTATAACTAAGGCTTTCAAAAATATTTTTTTAGAAACAACATTTCGTTCACTTCCACTGCGAACAACTAACAATATTAAAAACGGTAAAACTGTCATTAAAAATTTGATTTATGTTTCAATAATTTAATTTTCCCAGTTTCTATAGTCAATTCTATACGTAGTATTGTTTGTTTAAACATAACTGTTAAATGTTGATATAAAGCGCGCCGAAGCAGCTTCCGTGCACGTCACTCACAGTCGGGCACAGCACGCGCGCGGCCGCTTACCGCGCATTTTCACATTTTTTTTATCTGTGCAACTTTTTAATTTGTGTTTCTGCTCTACATGTAAGTATTTAAGCAACTGTGTAATATAGGTCACATGGTTTAATGCTATAATTAATAATAAAAAATATGATTTTCCAATTTGATAAAAAAATAATGTAAATTAATATATAATTTCCAATGTTAAGTGTTAAACAGGTCTTTTATTAGGGTCGAAAATTATATTGGGGTTTTATGGGTGTCAGTTATTGCAATGGCGATTTATTTGAATTCATTTGGATGGTGCATGATGTCATGTCATATAAATGTCATTTTTATATATAGAATGTGCAAGAAAACATGAGCCTTCAAAAACTTTGTTAATATAATAATAAATTTACATATACTTTCATAATTCCGTAGTTGAATAAATTATAAAATAAAAATTATTTTTCATTACTTTTATATAAATAAGTCAGTATGAGTAAGAAGTACTATTTACAATAACAAATATAAAATATATTATCAAAAGTAAAAAAAAAATGCCACTAATTCTTATATATAAAAAGTATTTTAAAATCCAGTATACATTAAAGAAGCTAAAAGGAAAATCGTGAAAATGACGCAATACATGTTATTTGCTATAGTAAGGCCTTCTAAGGTTTTTATTATAAAGCCGAAGATGATGTTCACTTTATTTTTTAATCACTTTATGGGTGAAGGTTATACTCCGAAGTAGGTAGACGAAGTAGGTGTACATAACACATAAACGCTTATGATAATGACTATAAAAATAATTAATTATTAGTTAAAAGAATTATTATCTACTAGCGGCCCGCCCACGGCTTCGCCCGCTTAAAATACATGATTATTGATTTAAGCAGAATTGATTGACAACTATAATAAAATAAAATAAATAAATAAATCAGCTTCACGCTGTATCCCGCACACAGCAGGGTAGGCAGAGGGAACCTAGTGTTAAGACACTCCGTTCCCCACTTTCTGCCGAATTCTGGAGGCATTGCGTGTTGAGTGGCAGAACTCAACGCCGCGCTTAACCTCGCCACCAGAACGAAGAAATGGAAATATAAATTTAAGTTAATATTTCATCTCCTCGAGTGGGGATCGAACCCACAACCAGTTGGTTTTACAGTCACACTTCTTGCCGCTGCGCCACGACTGGCCTTGTTTACTTTATTGTATAAAATATTGTATAATAGTGCTTCAAAAATATATATTTTTATCAACAGTCATATAATCAAGACGTTTCGAATGTCATTCTTTAGCCAGGGTCATACCAGCGCGATGTCTATATAACATTCGCTGGCAAGCCTAATGCCTTGAGTTCATTCAAATGACGATAACTTTTTTTTTAATGAACCGATTTTGATGAACCAAACTTTAGAACCTAAATTGAGTTAAAACAAAGCAATTGGTGAAATTTTCAAGTAAATCGGTTCAGTAGTTTCAGAGAAAAATGCGGACAATAATATGTCGACAGACAGACAGACAGACAAGAAATTCAAAAAAAATCTTTTTGCTTTCTATTAGTCTTTTTAAGTGTCCCTCTATCCATTTCAGTCAAAATTACTAAATGTACAGACAAAATATTTTTACTGTCTTATTATATATAGAGATAAAACATAATCGCCTAACTAGTTATTAAAGTCTTTAAATAATCAAATATTTTTAACGACAAGAGTTCAAATAATATAAATGTCACATAAAAAAATAATGTTTTATACATTAACAATTTTATGTAAACGATATACCTACTCGTATTTGCGAAGATATGGCGCTTAATTTAATATAATTTATATTAACATAATGTATTCACGTTAGTGATGTAAACATAATTTACATTATTAACGTTCGTGATTGTATTTATTTTTTTATAATAATTAACATAAAATAACACATTTTCACATTTTCTTTACAGTTACGGTGTGGAACGAATGATCTGTAATATGAAACCGTTATTCCTAGGTAAGTCGATAAATACATTTAATAAATATAGGGAAAGAGATTTCAATCAAGCAAAGTAGAGATGCTTAAAAAAAATAAGAGGCCAGTCGTGGCGCAGGGGCACAAGGGTGTGACTGTAAGCATGACAGGTTGTGGGTTCGATTTCCAATAGAGGAAAATAAAAATTGAGTTCCGCCAATCAACATGCCTCATTCAATGCTTCAAGCGGGAAGAGAGAAGTGGGGTGTTTTAACACTAGGCCCTCACTGCATAACACGCGGGATACAGCGCGAAACTGGAAAAAAATAATAATATTCCACCTCGACTACTAGAACGATTTCAATAGTTCCTTCAGCAATAATTAAGATTTAAAAGGCTAATTTTTTTTTATTTTATCGAAACTAAAATTAAATTTGTGCAGTCCAAATAAAATAGGTCAGTCATTTAAAAAAAAAACATTAACATCGAAAGTTGATATAGAAAAAAAAATATTTACACAGAATTAAAAAAGTAATTTGTATTGCAAGCACTGTTTATTGACTGACATCCGTTGAAGAGATCATAACTCCTGATTCTACGTGAGTCTAATAAAATTGGAAAAGTACAATAGAAACAACAAACTGCTTCCAATAAACTTAAGTGATGAGAATTGCATTTATATTTTATATTTCCATTTCTTCGCTCTGGTGTCGAGGTTAAGCGCGGCGTTGAGTTCTGCCACTCAACACGCAATGCCTCCAGAATTCGGCAGAAAGTGGGGAACGGAGTGTCTTAACACTAGGTTCCCTCTGCCTACCCTGCTGTGTGCGGGATACAGCGTGAAGCTAATTTAATTTTTTTTTTTTTTTAATTGCATTTAAAGGTGTTCGTGGAATTAAAAATTTAATGATGTGCTATTTACACAATTACTTCATCGAACACTATTAATAGTAATGACGACATCTCATCATTTATAAATAAAATATTTTAATATAGTTATATCATCTGTATCCTGCTTTATCCCGCATACAGCAGGGTAGGCAGAGGGAACTTTTTTTACGATACTCCGTTCCCCAATTTCCGCCAAATTATGTTAGGTCGAGATCCCATTGCTTAAATCTGTAGGGATCAGTAATTCTAATGAAACTTATATTTAAGAATGATACATGATAGTAGAATAGATTACACTAGGGTTGCCTAGAAGAATCCTGCCGCAATCACCTTTTATTAATATTTTTCGTTACTCGTTTTTGGAGAAAATTGCATTCATATTTTTTTTATGTGAATCGCACATTTTTTGAGTGACGCCGTTCTTTACCTCGACACCAGAAATAATAAATTAAAATATATTTGATTTTCTTTTTTATTTAATTTAATTTTTAATGGGTTGAACCTACAACTAGTCGCGTTAACAGTCACATACTTGTACCCCTGCGCCACGACTAATCTCAAGTCTATTTAGTTATAAATTAACTAATTTAAAATTGAAATTTTTGTATTACATTATTTTAAATTTATAGTTCGAGAAGTGTTTAATGTAGTAGTTACTGCTTGTAAAGTACTTAAGTTTAATTAGTACTATGCTTACATATTTGTGTTTCTATATTTTTTTCTTACTTACCAGCTAGAAATTTTAAATGGCCAATTAAATAGATAAACGTATTTTTTTTAAATATTTTTTTTAATAAAATTGCCTAGTTATTTCATATATTTTTTGTAACAGAATAATAAGTTTATAGTCCGTTTGGGCTCGCTGATTACTTTCTCGGTTGGTGTGTGCTAGATTGCTAAGTGTTATGGGTAGCGCTTGCAAAAACATTATATCGAAATAATATAAAAGTACATATATTATATTTTTATTAATTTAATAATAGATATTATATATATACATATATAGAGAAATTATATATTGTAATAATAGTAAAACTACTACACTCGTCTAACTAAGTAAAGTAAAAGCTAAATACAAGTGCAAATGATAAATTCTCTAAAGTAACCAATGGCAAAATATAAGGGTTCATCCTTATTTACGCATTACTTATAACATATTATTTTAACGCGAGAGTTGAAAATATAATATATTTCAAAATTTATGAATTTTGAAGTCACTCGTGGTTTCGAGTCCATTTGAGGAAAATAAATATTGAAGATTAAAATTTTCATTACCTTGAACACGCAATGTCTCCAAAATTCGGTGGAAAGTGGGGAGAGGAATGTCTTAACACTAAGCTCCATGCGGGATACAGCGTGAAGATAACGTTTTAACTTATTTTTTTCTATTACTTACTGATTTAGTAATTGAAAAAATCACATTAATAATAATTAAATTATTGCAAAAATATATAATATGTTGAAAATAAAACAAAGTATGTAATTAGATATTACGAACTTTAAATAGTCTTTGAGAAGCTTATTTGATTATTTTCAAGTATTTTACTTTAAAAGATAGTTGTTGTCAACGGTACATACTCGTGAGAGTACAATAGCGTAGGGTCAGCGTAGTGCGTTCACCGCGCACTTGCGGTGCCTTACTTGCTTAGCGCTGGGCCGTTCTTAGTACTTTACTTAATATAAAAATATTACATTCTAATACTTCACTTATCTTACAATATAGATGTAATATAAACGCTTAAATATATAGATTAAATAATTTTGTTTATTAGTTTTCAAAGGTATCATTGTCACAGATAATTAAATATGTATTTAGTAGGTTTGAGGCATTAACTTTAGTGAACTGGTGGTAAATTATTTGACGTTCAAAAAACGAAGCATGTAACTTTTTATTTTGATTAAAATTATTTGAATTTGAATTTGAAAAAGTAAAAAATACATAGGAAATAAAAAAAAATTACATTGCTTTTCAAAGGATTCTGTCTACTCACTTATAAATATTTTCATAAATCGTTGGCAAGGATTTATTTTACTAGATTTTGTAACCTAGAACGTGTTATTTTGTAAACTAGTCCTTGCAGTGATAAAACATGTTTTGTATTCTAGGTATAACCTTAAATATTACAGTTAAGTTCACGTGGTTTAAGTAGAGCAGTCGGCAAACCGACTTAAATCATAATATTTCTTAGTTTTCGTATCAGCTTCACGCTGTATCCAGCACACAGCAGGGTAGGCAGAAAGAACCTAGTGTTAAAACACTCCGTTATCCACTTTCTGCCGTATTCTGGAGGCATTGCGTGTTGAGTAGCACAACTCAACGCCGCGCTTTGCCATGACACCAGAGCGAAGAAATGAAAATATAAATTAAAGTAAATATTTCATCTCCTCGAGTGGAGATCGAACACACAAACAGTCGGTTTTACAGTCACTTGTTACTACTTAGTTTCCGTTAGGACTTAATTTCCGATAGGGCTTATAATATGTCTATTTTCATTTAAACAGGTTTTTAAATGTAATATTAGAGTATTAGCACATCCTTATTTAAATACTAAAATATAAGATGAAAACGTCGCTTATAAATTAATATTTAGTATTTTTAATGGTGTGTAATATATGTTCAAATTTTACTTTAGTTAAAATAAACTATATATATATCAGCTTCACGCTGTACCCCGCACACAGCAGGGTAGGCAGAGGGAACCTAGTGTTAAGATACTCCGTTCCCCACTTTCTGCCGATTTCTGGAGGCATTGCGTGTTAAGTGGCAGAACTCAACGCCGCGCTTAACCTCGACACCAGAGCGAAGAAATGGAAGTATAAATTTAAGTAAATATTTCATCTCCTCGAGTGGGGATCGAACCCACAACCAGTCGGTTTTACAGTCACACCTCGTGCCACTGCGCCACCACTGGCCTCAAATAAACTATATGATATAATAATTATTATCGTTAATGATGTTAAATATATTCATTAGTATTTCTTTCTGTAAGTTAAAAAACTAAAGGACTAAGAAAATTAAAGTTAAATAACTTTAAGAAATAAGTAATATAATTTTATTTAAAATTAAAAAAAAAATACAAATTGCAATTCGAAAATATCTTCCTTTTAATAAATCTAACACACAATATGCCCGTAAAATACAACTAATTTGTTATAAAATTCAATAATTTTCTAGAAAAAAAAACCACAGTTTCTATAATCTGCAGTAAGTGGATAAATTGCATCGAGGTATGCATCCGCTATGCACAGATACCGCTAGCGACCTACTATCTAACATCTAGTTTTCATATCAGTTAGTTTTAATGATGCTGTTTTAATACGATAAAGTGATTTTCGATCTGTGCTAATACTGTATCAGCTGATAAACTGGTTGGGGCTTCGGTCTTCTCTCGTTTACTATTCTTTAATGTAAACTTATTTTATGCGAATTTTATGGTAAAATTGACACGGTTTTCAAGAGAACTGTGTATATAATATAATGTAAAAATATCTACTTATATTAAAATCGAATTAAATTAAATCAGCTTCACACTGTATCCCGTACACAGCAAGGTAGGTAGAGGGAACCTAGTACTACTACACTCCGTTCCCCACTTTCCGCCGAATTTTGGAGGTATTGCGTGTTGCCAAGCGCAAAGAAATAGAAATATAAATTTAAATAAATATTTCATTTTCTCGAGTGGGGATCGAACCCACAACCGTTGCGTTACAATCACACCCTTGTATCCCTGGGCCGCGACTGCCTCAACTTATTTTAAGTTCTGCTATAATAAATGTAGACCTTTGCGTATTGTTTTGTTAAAAATCATGTAAGGTATACTAACACAAAATCCTAGCAAAGTAGCCGCCGATAGCTCCGTCTTTTTACTAAATTTATACTACTACCTACTTAATATTTTCTGTTTTAAAATAATTTCTTTTTCTAACATTCTTTATCGTGTTTTCGTAAAGTCGACTGTATCTGAATGTATCGCTGGCGACAGAGTATTTGTCAAATTTCTGCAGTATGTGGTCATTCGATATATTTTCATTTTTTTGGAGAGAATCTAGTGTTAAAACACTCCGTTCCCCGCTTCTCAGTTAAATTATCTTAACATATGAATCAAGTGGAAATCAAATCATAACTATACTCTCCATTATATTGATAATCTGGATGGCTGGATATTTTAATATAGTAAATGTAATTACATTTCAGTTCTCTTGGCCGTGGGACTGACAAGTGCAAGATGGGTGCGCCGTCAGCGTTCTAACGAACCCAGAGAGACTAGTTTTGTTGGCAAAGCTACTAACGAACTTTCTACAACTATTTTACAGGTTTCTTTATTATTTATTTCTAAATTAAATGTTAAAATTGTTTAAATCTTTCAAATCTATACTTTATAATCTATGAATATAAAATATGTAGTATTTTTGGAAACAAGGTATACAATACTTTTCTTTATATTTATTTTAGGGATACATTGACGATGAAAAGAATATTGCCTTCTCACCTCTTGGCTATACAGCTATTCTAGCTATACTCGCAGAAGGTGCTATGGGTGAAACTAGGAATCAATTGGTGTCAGCATTACACTTACCAGAAGATCAAAATTTAACAAGAAAAACGTATAAATACATAATGGAACGTCTTAAATATAGAAATGAATATAAATATAATCAACCTGAATTGAAAAATTTCTTCTATATATACAAAAATTACACTATCAATGATGATTATAAGAAGATTCTTGAAGATTACTATTTAACGGATGTTAGATCTGTTGAAAGGAGTTACGACCACGAGCTAGATACTAAAAACGACGAAGATGACGAAAGCGATGTAAAATCAGATGAACCCCTCCCGTCTGATAATAACGAGAAATTAATTTCATATGCTGTTGAAGATATTCCAGAAAAGGTCGATGTGACTCATGCTGAATATAAACCAGCGAAAAATATAAAAGAACAGATAAAATTAGTAAAGACAAAAGAAGAAGTCGGTGATGATGAAGAAACGATGGTTGCTGTTGAAGCAAGAAATCACGCGCGCAGCCTTAATGTACTCAATGATAAAAATGACGTAGCAACCAGCATTTCAGTAAACAGCGTTGGAAAGAAATCTAGCAAATGTAACAATCACGTTTCATATAATATTTTACTACTTATTGTCTTCTTTTTCCTTTTGTTTTTATTTTATTTTTAATTTTAGCTACAAATTCCTTGATGCTTATCTTCAACGGTATGTATTTCCGTGGATCATGGAAGAAAGCCTTCGATAAAGTAGAACCAAGTGTGTTCTATAAATCTAATACTGAGAAGAAACAAGTGCAAATGATGAAGTCAAAGGCCATTTTCAAAACCGGTTCTCTACCTGGTTTGGACAGTGAAGCTATTTTACTGCCATACGACGTAAGTTAACTGATACAGGAGTTTTCTTAGTATAGACCAACCTATTTTTTGACAAAAAATATATAAGTACTAAATAATTATAGAAAAGGGGCTTTTAGGTGGAAAGACATAACTTCCTGTTCATACTCAATGTATTATAAAATTCTTATAATTATTCTTGCAGGGTGGTAGATACGCTTTATTGCTTTTAGTACCACGGGCCCGAGATGGTTTAAGACGGTTGATAGCTGATCTGCCCGCCACATCAGTATCGGAAATCCAAGAAAGTTTGAACGAAGAAGAATTACAATTCTCAATGCCAATATTCTATGTCGAAACTACTACGAAACCTGTTACTGCATTGGCTAAGGTAAAAGCTAGCTTTTTATATGTAAATGGTTTGTATAAATAAAAAAATAAAAAATCTAATATAATAACTGGATCTAAAATAATAAATGAATCTGTTTAGTTTGTTATATTTACAAATTCTTATTTAGTAAAATGTTTTTGACGGCTTTAGAGCGGCCATAGTAGATATACTTTTAAATATATGTAGAATATAATATATTTTAAAGTCTCCCGTTGTGTAGATCCAATACATTCCTTTGGGAGATTAAGGCGAAAATTTGCTTAATGTTTTTACATATTTAATATGTGCCATTATTCGACACTTCTTTATTTAAATATTGGTAAAAATCTTTGTAGCACGTTATATAAACGCATCGACAAATTTATTGTATTTTTATTAGGGCAACAAACAGATAAAAAAGAGAAAAAGATAACTATTATATAAAAATAACAAACAATACAAATTTAAAAAATGCACAATCCTATTAAGTTTTCACATTAAAAGTTTTAGCAGAATTATAATAAAGCAAATAAAATTATATGAAATACCTACATTACAACAACTAACAATAGCTTATAAAAAGATTAAAATTTATCAATTAAAACACATAATAAAAAAATTAGAATAAAAAAATAAATGGTCATAATAAGCATAAAAATTATAAAAATTGTAAATTATATATATTTTTTGCTTTTCTTTCATATTTTAAATCGTTCCATTATAACTTTTTTAGTTTGGAGTCAGCAGTATATTCGGTAAGGAAGCAGACCTGACCGGCATATCTTCAAAGGAAGGCTTATTTGTTCAAGAACTAGTCCAAAATGTAGCCGTTCGCGTTGATAATAATGATTCTTCGTCCACTTTAGTTGGAGGTAAGCATAGACTCTCTTAATTATAGATAGTATTAGTAATTTATAACATGTTAAATTTCTATGTGTAGACTGTAGTTCTGTTTTTAATATTTTATTTAGAGAATTAATAACGTAATGTTACTATAAATTAAAGAAATGAAAAACTATTTGGGAATGATACAATTGGAGCCCATCCAAGAGTCTGATTGCAGCATTTTTATTGCATCATTTTCTTAGCGCGTGCTTTTTAAAATTAAAAACTATTTACTTATTTTTTCTTAGAATGAACGTTCGAGGGGTAATCTTTATGAATTATTTAAAAAAATATATAATCCATTGTAAATTTGAATTATTATTTTTGTCAATTTTTTCAATAATTATACTTGTGTTTAAATATTTGTTGTGTATTTTTCAGCAGGCGTAGCTGTAGAGGATGAACTGGCCTCTTTAAAGAATCTCCCGTTATACGACAGCAAGGAACCTCGTAAATTATGTGTGGATCATCCATTTATTTTCTACATCCTAGACCACTTAGACAACTTAGTTGTTGCTTCTGGTAAGGTCATTGACCCTCAACTGCCGAATGAAATTTGAATTTTTAAATTATAACGATAAATAATACTGCCAAGAATTTAAACATTTTTTAACTATTTATACAAGAAATGTGACATCTTGTTTCATTATATTTAGAATTCTTATTTTTTCAATTGTTTTTTTTTTTATTATAATTTATAAAAAAAAATGTACTTAGTTACTCTCCCACCCCATTACGTAATTTAATTACATAACTTTCGCTGTGGGGTTGCCTTGAAATAGTGTTTTAACCAGATGCATTTGATAATGAAAAAGTACACAGCGTAGTTTAGTTTAGTTGTAAGTTTATTTATTTATTTTTTTATTGTTTGTGATATTTTTAAGAATAAACAAAAATATTTTTACACTATTGTCATTTTATTTTAATATTGCTTACTTTTTTTTAAATCATTCTACCCAAACTGTATCATGTACGCAGCAGGATATGCAGAGGCAGTCAAGTGTTAAGACACTCCGTTTCCCATTTTCCGCCGAATTCTAGAGGTATTGTGTGTTGAGCAGCAAAACTCAATGCCGCGCTTTGCCTGGACAGCAGAGCGAAGAAATGAAAATATAAATTTACATATTTCATTTCCTCTAGTGGGGATCGAACCCACAACCAGTCGCGTTTACAGTACACTTAAACACACATTGGTGTCCCTGCGCCACGACTGGCCTCTAAATTATGTAGTAGATTTTGAAGTAGCGCTCCATACATGTAACTAAGGGATAACATAAATCGAAAGAAAAGAAAACCTGCCGTGTGGAGTCTCAACAGACGTGAAGTATTTGATCATGCCAATGTGTGAGTTATTCACTACTCAAGTGGTAAGAAGCGATCCCCTCCCTCTAATTGTTGACCTAGGGATGGGAAATTTATAAAAAACATTGAGATTATAGAATTTAATGTAAATTTCAAATGAAAATTGGTTTGGACTAAATTGATTTCGTGGTTTAAGAGACATGGGTTAATTTCTATGAAAATATCTTTAAGTGTAATTGAGAACCTCCTCCTTTTTAAAATCTGTTAAAAATAACAAAGCAAGAATAATATAATGTTGGTGATGGTAATATATTATATTTTTTGTTTACTGCTACGGAATCTATAATAAAAAAATATATAAAATAATGTAATAAAATATGTATTTCATCTATTTTTAAAATCAAGGGCTATCTTCTTGATTTTAAAAGTAAAAACTTTTCTTCCATATATGTAAGTTTTTCAAACACAAAATATGTGTGGTAATAATATTTTTTTGAAATAACATATCTATGTAGTTATAAATGTTTAGAGTTGATAAACGCTTCGCACTTAATGTAGGAAAATTGAGGGTATTTTAAAAATAATTATTAATACAATTATTAATTTAAAACATTTTTTAGTTGAGTAACGGTTAGCCAGTCACGCTGGTCGTGACCACTTTTAGCTAGAATATAAAAATATTTTAAATAGTAATAATGAATAAAGAAAATAAAAGAGTTAAAGTTAAATCAAAAATACCTCTTCCCAAAGAACCGTTGCCACCATTACCTCAGATTCTAATGAAAAGACAACAAGAAGTAGAAAATGAGAGGCACCCGTTGAAAACAATTAACTGGCCAACAGCTCACCCCAATATAAATGGCGTAGTATTAAAGAATGAAAAAGTACATCCAAAACCAAAATGTCCTCTAAAGATTGATACCCGACATGTAACTCATCGGCAAAATACCGAAGACCTAGATTGGAATTATCATGTGTTTAAAGATAACGCTGTAAAAGATTGTAGTATTGTAATTATAAGTGATGATGAAGATGAGGAAAAAAATGATAATCAGGCTGGATCGTATTTTGTGAATAATCATGAAAAAAATTGTCTTGGAGAAGCAAAAAAAGCCTTAACGCCCGCTTTGAAGTCACCATCGCTAGAACCCAATAGAGTCAAAAATATTAAAAGAAGTCTTAAAAGACCACATAGTCGTGAACTACAAGGGCTTTCTCCAAAAGTGAAACAAGAGAGAGGAGATGAGAGGCACAAACGGCGCTTGGAGTTTAGTGAACTATCACAACATAGGCTTCAATCTCCAGATTTCTGTAAGTGTTAATTATTGTATTTTTTTTAGATTCACGCTGTATTTCACAAGCTAAAATTGAGAAACCTAGTCACTTTCCACTCAATATTTTAGACATGCGTGTTGAATGGCGGAAGTCAACGCCGCGCTTTGTCTAAGTAATAATTTATTCCCACGAGTATGAATCGAATCCACATTCCTTGCGTTTAGACCTCTAACTGGATATTATTTATTATCATACTTACTATGATTTACGAAATTTGAATACTTATTTTTTAAACAAAACGTTTTGCAGATCTCAGTGCTATTTTCAAAATAGATATTTTTTAATCCATGATAATTTTTTACAACTTTAAAATTTTTTAAAATGTTTAAGTTGAGAGTTTAACAATATTTTTAATTTAATATTATTTATGGATATTTTTAGGGAAAAAATCGTACATGAACTGTTTAAACAGAGATTATACGGAAGATATGTTCACCTACCTTCTTAGTATAGAGAATAAAACGATTATGCCAAGAATAGCAAGTAAAACACGGGCGTGTATAATTAATTGGCTGATGAGAATTAATGTAAGTCAATTTTATTGTTCCGCTGCGCCACGACTGGCCTCAATTTTTAAGATTATATATATTTAATTTGAGGCCAGTTGTGGTGCAAAGGCATAAAGTGCGGCTTTGCACCACAACTGACTTACTGACAAATCGACTGGTTGTGGGCCCAATCCCCATTCGAGGAAATGAAATATTTACTTACATTTATATTTTCATTTCTTTGCTCTCGTGGCGAGGGTAAGCGCGGCGTTAAGTTCCGCCACTCAACAAGCAATGTCTCCAGAACTCGGAGGAAAGTGGGGAACCTAGCCTATCCTGCTGTGTACGGGATACAGCATGAAGCCGATTTATATATTCAATAATTTATACCAGGCCAGTCGTGGCGCAGCGGCACGAGGTGTGACTGCAAAACCGACTGGTTGTGGGTTCGATCCCCACTCGAGGAGATGAAATATTTACTTAAATTTATATTTCCATTTCTTCGCTCTGGTGTCGAGTTAAGCGCGGCGTTGAGTTCTGCCACTCAACACGCAATGCCTCCAGAATTCGGCAGAAAGTGGGGAACGGAGTGTCTTAACACTAGGTTCCCTCTGCCTACCCTGCTGTGTGCGGGATACAGCGTGAAGCTAATTTAATTTATACCAAATTCTAATTAATTTTATTTTATTTATGACTGTTGTGTTTTGATTGTGAAATTGTAATTAATGTAAGTATTAATTAATATCAATAAGGGTCTCCATGGAAATCCAGCTGTGGTCCAGTCGGCTCAGTGGTACTTAGACTCGATATTAACAGTTAGTCAGGTACAAATCGACGCCTTACAAGTAGTAGCAGCAGCGTGCTATTGGATAGCTCAGAAGACACACGGCCCGGCTTACAGCGCCCGGCGACTGGTGAAGTCGGCGAGCGAAGCTTTCAATTGTAAGCTGTTATTGGCCGCCGAAAAAGCTGTTTTATATAAATTGGTAAGATAATAGGTGCTGGAAACACACGTTTTACGAACTTCACAGCAAATTTAAGCTTATAAATATTATAAATAAATGTTACCAATATAATTATGATAATAAATTTATATTTCCATTTCTTCGCTCTGGTGTCGAGGTTAAGCGCGGCGTTGAGTTCTGCCACTCAACACGCAATGCTTTCAGAATTCGGCAGAAAGTAGGGAACGGAGTGTCTTAACACTAGGTTCCCTCTGCCTGCCCTGTTTTGTGCGGGATACAGCGTGAAGCTAATTTAATTTTAATTTTTAATTTAAATATAGTTATATTGAACTTTTTTTCAGTTTTACACTGTATCCCGAAGATAGCAGGGTAGACTGAGGGATCCTAGTATTAAGACACTCGATTTTCCACTGCGAAATACAGACATTTAAAAAAAAACTAGACAGGCGCAAGTCGGACTCACCCACCGAAGGTTCCATAGAAAAATTGGAGGTCTTCGAAGCTTTTTCTGAAATTCGGTTGCCAATATATTCTTTCATTTAATACTTCACTTGGACTAAGCTTTAATACCAAATTTTGCCTTTCCTTTAAAGCTACTATTTTTTAAGATTTGGACACAAATGTATAATTTTTATTTCAAATTTTGCCTTTCCTTTAAAGCTACTATTTTTTAAGATTTGGACACAAATGTATAATTTTTATTTTCATAATTCTATGTCAACTGGACGTACTCTATTAATTTTGATGCGATTAAGAGTTATTATAAGTTATTAAATTGTTGACCACTCCACTCCCGATATCCCCGATATTCGTACGGATGCTTCCCTGAGCGTGTCCGACTCGCACTTAACCATTTTTTCATAAAATTTCACATATTTTTATGATAATAGAAGACTTTACGAAGCTTATTGTATTGATTTTAGAAATTTCCATCACAACCTGTAATTCCTCAAGAGTTCATAACATATTTATCATGGTGGTGTGATGACAATCATCATGCTGAAATAGAACTGGCTGCCACATTCCTTTGTATGACCGGCATGATGGTGGACAAAGCGCTGTGCAGCGAGTGCCCATCAGTGATCGCCGCTGCTGCTGTAAGGAACGCAGTCCTATTGCTAGGGAAAAAGAAAGCTATGGTTAGACTTCATATGAATACTGTGTAAGTTCTGTTATATATATAATTGTCTATGATAAAAAAAAGCAAACAATCAGTTATTGGAGCTGTTGTGGGACAACAGCACAGTTTTAGACTGTAAACGACGACGATCT